>QJOA01000036.1:0-218771 GCA_004155915.1 Monosporascus sp. CRB-9-2
TGAGCCCGGCGAAAAGGACCGCTAGAAATACATAGGGGCTGCTGACTAACTGATCAGTCAGGCCATGTGTCCGACCCTGCACCCTGCTCCATTTCAATATAGTTTTATAATTAAATTTTTTAATATAATAAACTTAATAATAAAGTTAAATATAATAAAACTTTATAATTATTTTACAACTGGTAATAGTTATAGCTTTCCGTAAAACTTATATCGTTATATCTTTACTTTAGCGTAAATATTGTATTATTATATTATTCTTTATATAGTTAATTTTATTTTAAAAGAAATAATATGTTCGTTTTAAACGTTTTAAAAGTTTATAAATCTTTAAGTATTTATATAATTAATATTTATATATATTTTATATCAAATCTTTTTTAAATTTTTTTAATATCCAAATTTTATCCGTTTATTATTTTTCGGGTAAATTATTATTATATTATTATATTATTATATACGTTAATATATATTAATTAAAATTCCTTTTATCGTAATGATTCGCTATTATTATAAATATTCTTTAAATATTATATCGAAAATTATATATTATACCTTAACCTTAAATCCTATTAAATTAGGTCGTTTATTAAATGCGTTTATTCTGCCATTTTCAATCTTTTACGATAAATAATAAGGTAATCGAATAAAAAAAAAAAGAAATTTATATTACGTAATTATTTTCCGACTAATTTTCGAATCGTAAAAAAATATATAATATTCTTATAATTCGTATAACGTACTATACTATTAAACGGTCCCAACCAGTAAGCGGACCGTTTCTTAGCACTTCGTAATAACAAATCCAAATAATATAACCATAACATACTAAGTTAATTCAAATTAATCGGATTCTTTTTCGCTAAACGTATTTATAGCTTCTTAATAAGTACGCGTATTATATTCGGGCCTACCGTAAACGTTACATTTCCGTTCCTTAATTTTAACCTTTTTGTAACAATTACCTTTAACCGCTATTAGCTATATTTTTTTATTACCCTCTTCTTTTTCGGCCCAAAAAGCTTATCTCTTTTATATAATAAATATTCCTCCTTTTTAAAAACGTTTATTTTTAATTTTCCGACGTTTATTTAATACGTAATTCGTTTTGCGTAATTAAGCGTTTTTTTCCCAAAAAAAAACGATTTTGTACAAAAATAATAAGTTACTTTAACAAATTTTAAATTTTTTATAAATAACGGTTTTATTTTATTATTTTATAAATATTTTTAAAAGTTTTTACGGGTAAGAAACGAATAAAACCGGCGGAGGTTAACGGGAAAATAATCGGCGTAAATATAATTGAAAAAGTTTTAAGCTTAAAAAAACGTTATTAAGATCGAATAAAATAAAGCCAACTTTTGCCAATCCAAATTTAATATTATCGGATATTATAATAACTTTAAACGCGTCGTAAAAGCCGGCAAAATCTTTTTTGATAATATAAATATAATAACGTTATATTAGGTTTTCGCTATATAATAAATAAATACGTTTTAAAATGAAAAATAAAATACGTTAAAAAGTTAAAATCGATACGAAAAATATACGAGCATATAAAACGTAATAATGTCGTAATTAGCGTAATATTTTTCGAATTTTATTAAATGATAATTTTTATAGCCGTCGAAATAAAAAAAAGGGTTCGAATTTTTTGTATACGTTTAAATATATTTGTTAAAATGTTAAATTTATTTTACATTTAACTTATTTATTATTTAGCCATTATTATTTAATATAATCTTTTAATCGGTTACTGGTAATAAATTATCGTAATACCAGAATCCAAAATAATTTTTTCCCGTTATGATAATAAATAACGGCAAAACTTAACCTTAGAAATTAATAACCTAGATAATTATAACTTATTTTTTACTTTTTTATTACGTTTATTTAAATTTTTTACGTTTTTCGGTATTAATAATTAACATATCCGTTATTATAAAAAGCTTTATTAAAAATCCGGTCTCGTCGAAATTGTAAATATTTTTTTCCTGTAATACCATCTTTTACGATAAGAACTCGAATAAATTTAAACTATTTACGAAATGTTTCTGAATTTTCGAATAAAACCCGTTACTAATTAATTTTTCGATTTAAACGCGTTTAAAACTTTTTTTACCGTTTAATAAATTTCGACGCCCAGTTAATTTTAACGCATTTTATAACGCGTTAAGAAAATAATAAATTCGCTATATTTTCAACATGTTAAAGCCGGATAGGAAAAGTTTGTATATCTAAATTATGGATTCGATCGATAATTAATTTTTTTTCGGTCGCCATTAATTTTTGCAAAAAAAGAATAATATCGGTTTGGGCGTGTTTATCGTAATATCGAATTTTTAAGGTTATTAAAACAATTTTATATATAAAACTAAATTTCGCATAATTAAATTTCGGATTTCGTTTTTGAATCTAAACAATTAAATTTATTCTCCTTTATTTAATAAGTCGTTCTATATTATTAGTATTAAAAAATAAGTAATTAAAGGTAAATAATTAGAATATTTGCAAATTTAATCCGCTTACTAGTTTGGACCGTTTAATAGTATGGCACATTATATATTAATTTAATATATATTACCTTTAAAATAATATTTAAATTCTTTAAAAGCGTTAATAATAATTTTAAAAAAATTGGCCGTATAAAAAAAATCCGTCGTATATAAAGATATTTAGTTCGGTTTTATATAATTTATAAAATAAAAAGTAATAAAGTAAAATATTTTTTAGTTGTTGCGCTATTTAATTATTAGTTTTAAAACGTAATTTAAAGCGTCGGTTTTTAGCTTAATTAATTATTTTAAGTTATATATAATTAATACTAATTTATTAATTGAAAAGTTTTTAATTTCTTAAAAAGCTTTTTATTTTTTAATAAGCTTTATTAATAGCATAAGTAATTTGTTAAAATTACGTATAAACTTTTTATAATAGTTAACGAATAAAAAAAATACTTATATCTTTTTAACGTTAATAAATTATACCTATTTTTTAATTACTACTAACTTTATTAACTCCATCTTAATATATTTTAAATATTTTATCTTTATATATAAATGGTGTTTTTTTCGGCGTTAATTAAAAAGTTAACATTGTATAACGTTTATAACACTTTATAAATATATTTTATATACTTTATTTTTATTTTTAAATAAATTAAAATATTATCAAAATAATATATAACGAAAATATCCAAATATTTTCGGAATGCGTAATTAATTATTCGTTAAAAGATTAGCGATACGTTCGTAAATTCAACAAATATAATAAAATATTTAAAAAGTTTATATTTAATTTTAAAAGTTATTTTTTATTTATTATTTAACTTAATTCGTATTTGGTTATATTTTTCTTTTAAGTTTAAAGATATAAATTATTTTATTTTATATAAATAATTCTTAACTTCGGTAATTAATAATAACAAGGTTTTATTTTTTAATAATAATATCGTTAAACAGTTTATAATAGATCACGAATTATATTTTTCTATTTTTTTTAATACGAAAAATATTAAATATTTTATTAATATCTTAAAACGTTATATATAACCTTCTTTTAGCTTATTTTCGTAATAATCGCATATTATCTTAATTTCATTTAATTTAAGTTAGAAATAAAATAAAAAGTAATCGTTTTATTATCTTTAAAAATTATTTCGTAATTTTATTTATTATAAAGTAACAATTTTGTTTTAAGTTTTTTTGATACAATTACTTATACCTATAATATTCTGGTAATGCTTTAATCATTAATTTTAATAACCTTTTAAGCTTTATAAATAAATCGTTGTTTATTTATCGAAATTATACTTTAAGGTTTATAATAATATGCCATATTTTTTAATATACCCTATATTTATTGCTATTATTCTTTTTTTAAATACTAAAGTTTTTATCGTATCCTTATATTTATATTTATTAACCTTATTAATCGAATATTAAAATTTTATATTACTTATAACTTACGTATCGATAAAAAAATAAAAGGAAATTTATTTAGCCAATCATTTAATCGATAGCTGAATTATATTACTTTTATCATAATAATTCGAAAATTATATCGTAATTCTTTTTAAAAATAATATCGAAATTAATAAAATTTTGTAACAAAAGTTTTAAAATAATTAATCTTATATTTAATTTATCCGTTATCGTAAATAAATATCTAACTTTCAGCGTTCTCAATTTCGCAATAACTATTTTTATTCTATTATAATAATTTTAACTTGTTTATTATTTTTAAAACGATATAATTTCCTATTATAATGTGTATATATAAATATATTTAATTTATACCTATATTATAATTAATTCTTTTTTTATTACTTTTATTATATAGAAGATTCTTTTAAAATATTATTATTTATTTTTATTTTTCTTATTACCTTAAAGCTTCTTTATAAATCACGTTAATTTTCTAAATTATTTTTAAACATTATAATTCGTTTTAAAAATTGTTCGTTTAGCTTTTATAGCTATTATAAATATTTATTTTATTAACATAACATAACTTTTAAATAGGCAATTTATTTTTGGAATACTTTTTTAATAATATATTTTAATTTTAAAATGACGTTTTCGTAAAAAGAAAATTTAAACTTTTCTTAAAAAGCGCGTCGTTTTATTAAGTTTTCGATAAACGTTAACTGGAAATATAAATCCGTAATTACTTTTTAATAATATTTTTTTAATATTTTTTAATTTAACTTTTTTTGCGTTTAATAATCTTATTAATTATAATAACACAACGGATTCTTTATAAGGTAACTTTTTTGGGTCAATTTCTATTTATTATTAATTAATTAATTTCGGTTTATATTATTATTTTTCGTAAATATCGATATTATGTTTAGGATTTTAACTCGGTACTTATTTAATTATTAAAATTAAAGGTTTATTACTATATTCGCAGAATCCGTCATATAATATATTTTTTATAATTTTTATACGTTCCGTACTTAAATTGTTTATCATTAACGGCAATAAACTTTTTATACCGACCGGGCTTCCTTAAATATAAATTTTCGTTTTATTTTCGGTATTTCTTTACTTAAACGTTAAATATTACTTAATCGTTTATTATTATTATTATTATTATAATTAAAAATATAAATTATATTTTAAAATTCTTTTATAAAAATTAACTTAATAAAAATAACGTTTTTCATTATTATTTAAACTAACTTTTTAACTTTTTTTAATTCTTATCGTATTTTGAATAAAATTTTATAATTATTTCGGATATAAATTATATTTCTCGTTCTTTTATCGTTCAGGGTTTTTTTAAAATTAATTTTCGGAAACTAAAATGTATTATCGTAATTATTTTTAATTTTTATATTATCGTATAATATATGCTTACTTACCGTAATTATAATAAATAATGTACCTCTTTTTAAATTAAATAGTTTTTAACTTTATAAATCCTAAATATATTCCGTAAAAAATCGAAAATAAATCACGTTTCTTTTTTTAATAAACTTTAAAATACCTTAACTTTAAAATAAAATATCATTTTTTAATCATTTTTAAACTATTAATTATCGATTTTTACGGCCTCGGCAATATATTTATAAAAATTTATAACCCGGGTTTTTTTATTTAATTTCTTTTTAACGTTTTTTTTAATCTTTTATAAAATATATTAATTATAATATTATGTTTATTATTTCCGTACCCGGCTTTAATAGTTAAATAACTTAATAATAATATATTGCATTAGTTTAACTTAATTAAATTCTTTTTCGTTAAACGTTTTTATAATTTCTTTATTAGTACGCGTATTGTGTCCGGGCTTGCCGTAGATGTTATATTTCCGTTTTTTAATCTTAACTTTTTTGCGATAATCGTTTTCAGTTGTTATTAGCTGCATTTCTTTATTACTCCCCTTTTTTTAGGCCAGAAAAGTTTATTTCTTTTATATGTAAATATTTCTTTTTGTTTAAAAAACGTTTGTTTTTGGTTTTATGACGTTTGCTTAAAGTATAATTCGTTTTACGTAATTAAACGTTTTTTTTTCCGAAAAAGAACGGTTTTATATAATAATATTATATAACCTTTTGTTAAAAAATTAACCAATTTAAATATTTTTGTTAACGAGTTAGTTTAATAATTTCTGAATTTTTTTCTTCGTCAATATCGTTTTGATTTTCTTATTTTACGAATATTTTTAACGGTTTTCGTAAGGAGTAAAATGGAACCGGCAGAAATTAACGGGGAAACAGTCGGCGTAGATATAATTAGAGGAATTTCCAATTTGGAAACAACGTTATTAAGATCGAATAAAATAAAATAAATTTTTGTAAATCCGGATTTAATATTATCGGACGTTGTAATAATTTGGAACGCGTTATAAAAGCCGGCGAAAAATTTTTCTTCGGCAATATAGATATAATAACGTTATATTAAGTTTTCGATATATAACGAATAAACGTATTTTAAAATAAAAAAATAAGATATGTTAAAAGGTTAAAATCGATACGAAAAATATACGGCTATATAAAGCGTAATAATATTATAATTTACGTAATATTTTTCGAATTTTATCGAATGGTAATTTTTATAGTCGTCGAAAATAAAAAAACGGTTTGACCTTTTTGTACGCGTTTAAGTATATTTATTAAAATACTGGATTTATTTAAAACCTAATTTATTTATTATTTAGCTATTATTACTTGATACGATCTTTTAATCAGCTACTAATAATAAGTTATTATAATATTAAAACTTAAAATATTTTTTTCCGTTATAATAATAATAAAAATATAACTTAATTTTGGAAATTAATACCTTAAATAATTATAACTTATTTTTTATTCCTTATTACGTTTATTTAAATCTTTTGTATTTTTCGGCATTAATAATTATTATACTCGTTATTATAGAACATTTTTGAAAAATTTAGTTTTATAAAAGTTATAAATATTTTTTTTTGCGATATTATATTTCGTAATTATAATCCGAATAAGCTTAAATTATTTACGAAATATCTTTAAATTTTCGAATAAAACTTGTTAATAATTAATTTTCTAACTGAAATATATTTAAAACTTTTGTTACCGTTTAACAAAATTCGACGCTTATTTAATTTAATTTAATTTTGTAAAGCGTTAGGTAAGTAGTATATTGGCCATATCTTTAACGTATTAAAACCGGATAGGAAACGTTTGTGTATCGAAATCGAAAATACGATCGATAATAAATTTTTTTTCGGTCGGCTTTAATTTTCGCAAATTAGGTACGGTATTAAATCGAGTAAATTTGCCATTATATCGGAATCTTAAAATAAAAAGTATAACCGTCTATATAGAACTAGCTTTAATATAAAAAAGCTTAAATTTTTTTTTCCTAAATAACTAAGTGTATTTTAACTTTTTTAAAAACAGCTTTACAAAGGTGATATTAAGAAATGAATAATTAAAGTTAGATGGTAAAAAAATAAAAAAAACCGCATAGCGCGCTTATTTACGCAACTCGCTTATCTAAAAGGTTATTACTTAAAATTTAATAATATTATTAAATAAGAATTTATAACGTATAATAATTATGAATTTAACTATTTATTAAACTTAATTATACCGTTTATTTTAATAACAATATTATATAAATTTAAATAATTAAATAATAATTACGTTTAATAATAATAAATAACCGTAAATAATTTAAGTAATTAATTATTATTATAAATTATTATTATATAAATTATAAAAATAATAAACGTATATATATATATTTTAATTCGAAATATTTTAATTAATTCGATTTATTTATAAAAATTAAATTTCGGTAAGCCCGTCGAGCCCGTCGAGCCATTTTCTTTATTCGACTGGCTCAAAATGCTAAGCCTCATTTTCTCCATTAAACCTTTCGAGCCGGTTACGTAAGCCAAGACCCTTTATTAGAGATGTCCATATATCCTTTGACCGTCTGGAAATGAGTCAAGTCCTTGGGTTATAACATTTTACAGCTATTTTTAAATTTATTATGTAATTTTATATAACTTTAAGATTTATAGTTAAAAAAATCTTACTCTAATATTCTTTAAAATAAAAAAGTTCAATATTGTTTTTTACAATTTTAAAATAGTAGCTTTTAATAGGTATTACAAAGTTAAAAAAGGAATATAATTAAATTTGCTTTCTTTTTATCGTATAATTAAATAAAAATATATAAATTAAAATTATAAGTGTACATAACTAATAATAATATTATTTATTTATAGAAAATATATAGATTTTTAATTGATTTTTAACTTGTATTAATCGTTACTTCTTTATAAAAATTCTGTTTTTCGTTTAATTAAATATATAATAATGTATATTTTTTATAGCTGTTTATTTCTTTCTATTGTTGCGATTTGAATTTTTAAATATCTTAACGTGGTAAAATTTGCTATTCGGAAACTCAGTGGCCCCGATTTATGCATATTCGTCAGTATAGAATAATGCCTTAGCGTTCAGTCGGCGTTAAGCAGCGGCTTTCTAATCGACTTCGTTTATAATAGTAGGTAAGGAATGCATTCTCGTCTTCACCTTATAACTGTTAAGATGCAGTAAATACGACTTACCGTGTACTTTCGCATTAACAACATAATATATTTATTTTAATTATGTTAGAAGATGGTTTTAATTAATTTTGTTATCGATTATTTCTAGCTTTTTTTAATAGAAAAGATATAAAAACATATTAGTTCAAATATAGAGATAAAAATAATAAATATAATATCTTTATATATTTTATTGCTTCTACTAAAACAAACAAAATAATAAGCGTTATTAAAATAATCTAGCTGTTTATATAGGTAGAAGGAAGGCCTACCTATATATAATACTAATAAAAAGACATATTACTGTATTTGTTAACAAAATCTTACCCTTATTTTAATATTTCCGTTCGAGATTATATTATATACTAATATATATTTTCGCAGTTTACTTTACTTTATAGCTTTCGGCCTATCTGTTGAATTAATGTTAATTTCCGTTGTTTAATTAGTTCTAAGTTAACTTTCGTTACTTAAATCGTTTTAAGATAACTTCTTTTATTAAGTTAATTTTTTAATTAATTAATATTTCGGCCCGTGTTTATTTATTTGGTCCGTGCTATATTACGTAGTTATAGTATCGAGTTTTCTTATACGCAATTATCGAGTATTAATTTCAAATGAAAAGATTTTATAAAACTTCAAAAACGGGTTTCGTATAAATAGTTTAAATAAATCGATTTTTATTAGATTTTTCGTTCGACTATATTTTAATTAAATCTTTTCTTTTATTTTTAATTTCTTTATAAAATATAACAATATAATAATATATTTAAAACGATTATAATTTTTTATTTTTTATTAATGCTATCGTTTTTTAGTTATTATAATAAAGAATTATTATATTAAGTTTAACTTTAATTGTATTACTTTTGCCCTTTGTTTCGAAATCCGTCTTAAATTAGTTAAAAAGATATTATATTTAGATAACACTTTTTTATAATCTAGATATATTCGGTATATTCTGTTGTATAAAATGATAATATCGTATTAGCTTATCGTTTAACAATTAATTAATTATTTTATTATTTAAGTTGAAAACTTAATCTCAGATCCACTTCCCACTATCCGAATTATTGTTTAATAGATATTATTATAACCTGTTAAAAATTTAGATATTCTTAAAAATGAAATATAATTTCATGCTTTTTAAATATAGGAAAAAAATTCGATATATTATAATTTCGTATTATAACGTATAGTTAAATAAATACTTATTAACGTATAATATCACGTAAGCGAAATCTTATTGTAATCTTCATTATTAATAAATTAAAAAGCTTATTATTAATTAATAATATTATTTATTATTTTTCGAATAAATTTAATTGTTTTTTTTGTTAATGTTATCAAAGTATTAATTTTTTAAACTTTTTATTTTAATATAATACAAAGATTTCATTAATATATACAGATTAGTTTAAGTAAATATTTTATTGCGGTCGGTATATTTTCATATAAATACTTAAATAATATTAGTAAAGTTTAAAATTTATTGTTCAAAATCGTTTATTTACTACTGTTTTAACGTTATTAATTGCTTTGTTATTTTTACCGATTAATAGTAAGTCGTTAACGTAAATAATAATATAAATTCTTGTTTTATTATTAATAAAAATCTTACCGTTTATATTAACAGAGTTAAAGTTATACGATATTAAAAGTTCGGTTATCGTTTAAAATTATACTTTTAGTATTTATTTTTAATTATATAACCTTTTTCTTTATCTTAGAGATATTTTCCGTATTATCGTTAAGTTTTTCCGGTTATTTAATATGTATTCTTTCTTTATTATACTATAAAACAAGGTGATTTTTATATTTATTTGCTCGATCTTCAAACCGTATATTATAGTTATAGCAAATAATATTTTATAACTAATCAACTTTGTTATTAAAACGAACGTTTTGAAATAATTTTGTTTTTTAATTTATTCGAAATTCCGAATTATGTAATGCATTTTATGGTATATAAATTGGTTATTAAAAGCTTTTTCTTTTAATGCGAAAGTTTATTTGTTACGAAAATATTTATTTTCGTTATAAACTTTACTAATTTTTTTATAACGTATAATATAAACGAGCTTCGTATATAAATATACTGCGCGCTTATTTTAACCTTTTTATTATTTTACTTTACTTGTTTATTTTTCAATATTATTTTTATATAACGGTTTATAAAAAAAGTTAAGATAAACTTACTTATTAAAATGGAGCAGGGTACAGGGTCGGATATATGGCCTGACTGATCAGTTAGTCAGCAGCCCCTATGTATTTCTAGCGGTCCTTTTCGCCGGGCTCAACCCCGAGAACATCACCATTCATCTTTTATAATTTTGTTTTATTAATCTTAACACCAGAATATAATTTGCGTTACCTTTATTATCTTTTAAACCCTAGGCTTATTCGTAATACGCTTTTCGATTATGTATTAATTAGGACCGATTTTTCCCGTCCTATTTTATTTAGCTGCCAAGGAAAGGAAACTGGCTTTAGTTAATTACCGAGGTAACTTTCGATTTTCGATTATAAAACGGAAGGAATAAGGTCCTAATTAAAAACGCGATTACGATTACGATTACGATTATGCAAACTTAATAACGATTTGCGGTAGATGATTAACAATTACGATAACGACGCGACCTTTTTCCGATTAATAAGAAAGTTATTGGATTACCTAAGTACGATACTTTACCTAAAGATATAGCTTTATTCGAAAAACGGCAAAAAAACATAAACGCAAACGGTAACCGGTATCGGAACCTAAATTAATTACTTAAGTTTTAAACCGATTGCGTAATTTAGAACATTATACGTATTAACGGGAAAATTACGTAACAAAATAAGTTATAAAATTTAATTAATAAGGGTTAAAAAAGTTAAAATTACGTCGTTCGTAACGTAATTATTAAGATTTAAATTAATTAAAATAAATATAACGACGATAAGATTAACGATATAAATAAGATAATAAATATAAACAAAAAAAGGAATAAGGCTATAAAATTATTTATTTTGCATAAAAAAAAAAGTACCGAAAAAGAAATAACGTTCCTTAATACGATACAAGAATTAAAAAAAAAACGTTACGCGATATATTTTGGACCTTCTTAACATTAATCGGGCAGCATTTTATCTGGTTATTATTAAGCGGTATTATTTGGGATTTACTTTTTTTATTAAGCTTAAATATTATGGCGCTTAAATTGGCAATAAAAATATTAATTAGCAAGTTAAAAAAGGTACGGTTAAATAATTAACGACGTAACATTAATTAAAATAAAATTATTTAAACGATTAATAAAAAAAAGAAGTTATTTACTTTTTAAATCCGATAAAAAAAAATATTTAAAATAATCATTACGGATAATTATTTACCTTATACCTAAATATACCTCCGTTAAAATAATACCTTATAGCCCAAATAATTCGAAAATTGGTAGCATTAATTAATTTAAAATAAATTTTAACAAGTTTTCCAAAAGCTTATTAAAGCTTTTTAAAATTATTACTTAAGTTTAATTATAATATAAATTACTTTTAATACCAAACTTTTTTAGTTTTACGAAAAATTAAAACCCTGTTTTAAATACGACCGTCTAGTACCGATTAACAAAAAATCTTTACGATAATAAGTTTAATAAAATTAAACCCCGGAATAGTAACAGTCCGATTAAATCCTTAAAGTTTATTAAGGATTTAAATATATAAGTAATCCCTAAAATCATTATCGAAATACCGAAAAAATAAAAGATTATATTAGCTTAAAACCTTTTAAAGTTATTTATAGAACTTGCAATATTTATACCGAACGTTACACTTTTCGGACAAACCGATTAACCCGAATACGGTTTTCCTACCTTTATTATAAATAGGCTTTCGTTTATTATGGTTTTTTTAAATCCGTTAGCCTATCCGGACCTTCGTTTTTTAAGAACCGAAGCTACCAATTAGGTTAAAGGGATTATTCGATTATATAAGAAATACAAACTTACGGAATTTAAAATGCTTGCTAAATTATTATTTTGGACCGATAGCAATAATATAAAGGACCGAATCAAAATAATTATTAATAAAGTAACTAAATAAAACGACGTAATTAAAATCATTTTAAAAACTTTTAAGCTGCAAAACTTAAAGTAAATTCGGATTACCAAGGATCGATTAAGGATTTTAACTAAATAAGCTTAACGGAATAACCTTAATTAAGTTTACGATTATTACCTAAAATATGCCGTTAAGGTAAAAAACGTTTTGGAAAAAGCTAGGTAAAAAGAGCAGTTAGTTAACAAAAACGAATATATTAAAAGCTTATTAAAAAAATTATTAACCGGCTATCTCGAAGGAATTATTAACAACTCGAATATACAACTTAAAAATCTGTACGCAATAACTTATAATAAAGCTTTTATACTAATTAAAAGCTAGGCCATAAATAAGGTTATATTTTTTAGACATAAAGGACATAAACGATAATATAAAGGCGTCCGTTTCGACATCGAGCCAAAAAATAAGGATTGGTTTTATTCGGCCCAGTAGCCCAGATCATAACGACCAGGAAGTTCCCGTCCACGATAATTATTATCAAGCCGGATTAATTAGGTATCGGAAATTACGAACGCGTTATAGGATTTAAAAATTAACCAAGCCCGATAAATCCAAAACCTTAAAGCTTTTAAAAAGGAAATAAAAAATTAAAAAATAACCAGGATATTATAATATTACGTTTCGCCTGAATAGGAGGTACCTTAAATATGTTATTATAATGCTAACTCGTCGATTAATGCAATTAATTTCTAGCCGGATAAATTTAGTCAATTAAATTCTTACCGTAAACGAAATAAATACTAAAGTCGAAAAAGTTACCGAAGCGGTTATTAAAGTTATAATAAATACTTTAATAACTTTAATTAAGGTATTTATTAATTCTGCCAAAAGCTTGGATATAATATGCAAAAATGCCGTTTATTTATTAATATGAAAATTACCGGATTAATTTTACTTGCCGATAACGGTTATACCATTTTTCTTAAAACCCCAAAAAATAAGGTTACCTTAAGTATAATTTAATTCCCTTAAATTTTAAAAAGTTAAGCGATCGAATAATAAATCTTAATTTGGAAAAAAATCTTAAAATGGATCCATAATTTACCAGCTTTCCCTACCCGATTTAAGGAAAAAATACGATATTTTAATCGGCGAAACGACATTTTTCGAAGCGTTAATAGTTAATTAATTAACCCCGACCCGGATATTATTAATTAAGTTAAACCTTAAAAGCATATTATAATTTTACAGCCAAATCGATAAAAATTCGATATTAATTAAATTAAAATAACCGAGATTAATATAACCCATTTCGTTAATTATAAAAAAAAACCGTTTTATAAAAAGGCACCTTTACGTAACTGGTTATAAAGCGACCCCGTTAAGAACAAAGGTATCCGCCATTTAGAAAAAATCCGAGCCTTAAAAATCGATAATTCCGATTAACTAACGGTATTTATTAACGTTATAATGGCCAAACGATTCAGAAATAAGGAAAATAATTTTAAAGGTATAAAAAAAAAAATTAAGTACGAAACTAATAATAATAATTTAATATTTAAGGAATCTACATTTTATAATATAAAAGTTGGCGTTTAAATAAATAATACCTTTCGGATAAAAGCTAATACCCCCTAAATAAACGATATTACCCAAACGGATAATACCTTTACTTATAAAGGCCTGATCGATAAGTATATAATTAAATTCTGGGAAAAAAAATCCGAAAAAATTCCAAAAAAAAAATTAAAATTATTTGGTTCGAACTGATTAAGGTTTGCCCAGATTTCGGAAAAGCTTTTAAGAACTTTATGGCTGCTAAAACTTTAAAGGTATTTGATCGCAAAAATACGGAAACGATTAAGATAACCGAAATTAAAGTACGAAGATCGAAACCTTTAAAAATAAAAAAACCTTTTAAGATCCTTATTATAGATATCGGTTATAAAGTAGAAAGTTAAAAAAAAGCCAGAATTTTATCAGTCCAATAATATAGTTTAGTTAAATATATTACCTTATTATTTAAACTGGCAGTTAAAATAAGTTATAAAAACGGCAAAGATTTAATTAATGGAATTATCGATACCGGAGCTAAATTTAGCATTATCGTTACGTCGTACGTTAAACGATATAAATTAACTATAAAATAAATACGCGTATCGTTTATAAGCTTTAATTTTTAAAAAAGAACTTTGTTTAAAGGTATTATCGAAGTATCCGTTTAGCTAACTAACCGATTAATCATTATTCCCTTATTTATCGTTAATAATTATTACGCTACGTAATTATTAATACTAGGACTTAACTTTATAATCAAATCGAAAATAATATTAAACATAAACCCGGACGTAATAAAAAAAACTTTAAAGTTTAACCCGTTAAATATTATTATCCCCTTAATCCCTACTAAAAAAATTACGCGTAATATCCGTACTAATAAGAAGCCTAAAAAAAAGCAGCCGATAAAATAATAGGCCGCTTTATTAGCGAAAGTAAGCTTACAAACGAAAATACGGACGAATACGTTATAAACCTTTACGTTTTCTCGATTAATGATATATATATTAATTAAAACCCTAAAATAATTTAAAAGGTTATAAATAATAAGCTAAAACCCGGAAATATTATCCTAAGCCAATTTAACGATAAAGAACTTGCATATACCTTATATGGAATACTATAAAACAAAATACAACAAAAGATTAACAATAATCGGACCATATAAATTAATACGATATACAAGCCGAAATAAAAAAAAGTGGTCCCAGTTAATAATATGCTACTAGACGGATTAATACTACCCGAAAACTTAGATTAAAAAGCTAAAAAGCTTAAAAAGGTTTAAAAAATTATTAATTAAAATAAAAAAAATTTAACGAACCTAATATACCATTAACTGCCCTGTTTCCTAGGTTTACTACCATGCTATAAAATACCCAATTTACAAAGGAAAAGGTTAAAGTTATTTTTAATTAACTTGGTAACAAATTTAACCGTATTAAAAAGGCCTTATTTAAAAAAATACTTTTTCGCAAAAAAGCTACTTTAACCTAAAATTAACAAAATTGTAACAAAATTAAATCGAATATTACGCCAAATTATAAAATCCGGATAGTCCTTTACAAAATATAGCAAACCAAAGGCATAATAATACCTGTTAGCCTTAAAGATAAACTAATCGAAATATTACAAATACGTATCTAATAAGGGATATTCGAATAATTTTACGCCGCGTATAGAAATACCTGGTTCCTTATCGAAAAAAAGGATGGTAACCTGTAACTAATTAATTTTATTATTAAATTAAACGTTATTATTTTACGAAATGCCTTTATACCAGAAAAACACGACAAATTTTCCGCGGATTTTGCTATATATTTGCTAGTTACTTTGGTAAACTTTTTTTCCGGTTACGATTAAATTATATTAACCCTTACTAGCAAAGATTTTATCACTTTCGCAACACCTTTAGGACTTTTTAAATATACCAGTATACTTATAAAATTTACCAACTCTATAATTTATTTTTGCCGCGTAATAAAAAGGATTCTTAACGATCTAATACCCGATATTACCCGGCCATTTATCGACGACGTCGGTATTAAGGGCCCAAAAACAAGATATAACGACAAAAAAATCTTTCCCGGAATTCGGCGATTTGTATACGAACATATCGTTAACATAAATAAAACCCTTATTAACTGCAAACTTGTTAATATATCGATCAATATAAAAAAGTTTTAATAATGCTAAAAAATAATTATTATAATCGGATTTCTTTACGGAACGAATAAACGATAACCGGATATAACCAAAATAAAAAAAATCCTGGAAATCCCGCTATATAAAAACGTTTTAAAAGTTAAAACTTTTTTAAATATCGTTATTTATTACCGGATTTTTGTTATATATTTCGCCATCAAAACCGAACCCCTTATACGTTTACTTCGAAAAAATTAACCTTTCGTTTAAAAACTTAATTAAAACCGTGCTATAAAAGATATAAAAAAAACGATTATTACTACCCCGACCTTAATTACTTTAAATTATAATTTTATTACAAATAAAATTATTATAAAAATAAACGCGAACAAAAACAACTTTAAAAATATTTTTAATTAAATAATTAATAATATCGAATATCTTACGCGCTTTAAATGTAATATTTAAAAGGGCGTTAAATTAAATTACGATATTAACAAATTAAAATATCAAATTATTTTTAAAATCCTAAAAAAATTCCGAAACTATATTTACGGAATCCGATTTATATTAAAAACCGACGCCAAGGTATTAATGGTTTAAATTAATAATTTCTTAAACTTTTTACCTGGAACCGTATTTATTTATTAAATCGCCTAAATAAAAATGTTCGATTTCGAAATTAAATACATTTTTAATAAAAAAAATTCAGCCGCCGATAGTTTATCCCGAAAATTACCTGGAACCTTTAACGTATTAAACGATTAATAAGAAAAAAAAATCGATAACTTTATTAATATCCAGTTAAACGTTATTCGGTTTAATCTTATCCTAACCGGTATAGCCTTAATTTTTACTGGAACGGATAAATAAAAACCTTTTATTAGGAACTGGTTTAAAAAGTTGCAGGAATACGTTAGGTTCCTTATAATACTGGACTTTTCTAATCGGTTACGTAAAGCCTTAATAAAAAAGAAAGCCGTTTTTAAAACCGAAACGTTAAAATATTATATCCAGGACGGTATTTTATAGCGCAAAGCGGATAAGCGATACGGCAGCCGTAAAATTATTAACATTAAACAAAAACGATTTGCGGTAATTAAATAATATTATAAGGATTATGGCTATAAGGAACAAAATTCGACCTATCGTCGTATAGCAGCTTTTTATTACTGGCGCGGATTGTTTAGCCATATTCGGGAAGCAGTATAGGCGTATATAAAATGTTAGAAAATAACTGACCGACGGTTCGAAAAAAGTTACAGCTTTTCGCAACTTATTAATATAACTATTATCTAAGTAATCGATATTTAATTTATACCTAATAATAACGGTTATAAAATTACGGTCGAAACGAAATACAAATTGTTCGATTATTTGGAAGTTAAAACCTTACGTTTTATTACGTTAATAACGATTAAAAAATTCTTAAATAAGCACATTTTTTACCGATACGGTATCCCGATCAAAATTAAAATAAATAATAGCTTTAAAAATAAGGGCGAAATGATTAAAGCTTATAATGCACTTAGGATTTAACGAAAGGTCGGAATTGCGTATACCGCATAACGATAAGGCCTGGTTAAAAAAAAATACGTTTCGATCGTTAAAGCTTTAATAAAAGTAACGAATAATACCGGCAAAAAATAAATCAAGTTTTTGCCTAAGATGGTCTTCGCCGATAATACCATTATAAAAAGTTACGGCCTAAGCCCGTATAAATTGCTATACGGATAAAAAACGCTTTTATCGATCGAAATAATTCTGCCGATATGGAAAATTATAATATAAAATCTTAATACCCCGAAAAAAGATTTAATTATTTAAAAAATTCGGTTTTTAGAAAAAAAAGTTAAGGACGTAACTAAGGTTACCAAAATTATTGCTAATTAATATCATAAAATTGCCAGATTTATAAACTAAAAAAACAGAAATAAGATAAAAAATAAATTTTTAAAAATGGACGATTTGGTATTATTATACGATACGCCCCGATATATAAATATGTCCAAAAACATAAAACTTAAATATCGTTAAACTGGCCTATATTTAATTAATAATATTACTGGTTTAAATACTTATTATTTAAAAAAAATTAATAAAACGAAGTTATAAAAAACTTTCCCTGTTAATAAATTAAAATAATTTATAAAAAACGAAAAAAGATATTAAAAGCCGATTAATTTATAAAAAAACGATTAAACGAGATCGCTTACCGATCGACCCGACGATAAGATATCGGATACCTTTAATATTATTAATATTAAATTACCAAAAAATTAGCAGCCTAAAACTTTAAAACCTATAAAAACAAATATTAAGGTACAAATACCTAATGGTCGACTCGAAAGTTACGTAATCGTAAACGATAATAATATACCGGAAACGAACGGATTAAAAAAACGAAAAAAATTAATGCAATTAATTACGAAAAATTAAAATATAAAAGCCTTATTACGCCTTATTATTGCCCTACTTATTATTATCTTACACGATACCTATTATACCTTACTTATAATTAATACGTTTAACTATACTTATCCGGTATTAAAAATCCGAAATATGCTTTTTAATTTTGCTCCGAAATTAATTCCTATCGAATATTTTTATAATCGGATAAATATTATTATAAATATCCTTTTTAATTTATAATAACCGTTTATAATTCGTTTTAAAGTTTTCGAACCGATTATTTCGAAAGGTATAATTATAACTTTCGATAAACTCGACGTAATTATTACAGGATTTTCCATAAAATCCCGGAATCGATTAATACCTAAAAAATAAATACATATTATATTAATCGGGCTACTTTAATGTTTTATGTCGTCGTTTATATAGCTTACAAAAAATAATATTAAATACCCCGAAAACTTAAATAAACAAATTAATAATATACCGAAAGTTTTTAACAAATAAAGATATAAAAAGATCCGTAAACCCGGCCCGAAATATTTCGACGTATATAAAATAAAACGGTAACTTTTTACCTTTGTTTTAAAATATGGCGATTATATTAAATTAAACATTTACAGTTGCCCAAAAATTTTCGCCTTTAATTCGTTATCGTATGTATTAACCGGTAGCTAAACCGCCGACCAAATTGATAAATATAATCCCGAATATTTTATATTAATTAATAAAAATTCGTTAAGAATATTATAAAGAATAAAAAGTACTTACTTTAATATATTTAAACGTTACGTAATATATAACATTTTGGTTATTCCAAAATTAAGTTAATTTTCGTTAACGTCCGATTTAAAAAATAAAAAGGCGTAATATATTAATATTTAAAAATAACCCAGGAAGCCGATTAGTAATATGCGAACCTGCTAAAATTATCGATACCGTTAATAAAAACCCCGAAATAGTATTATAAGGTTAGGACATTTTAGGAAATAAAGGTATAACCGATACTGATCGGCGGCCACCGGTTATCTGCTTAATAGTACTTAAAATTAAGTTAAGTATTGGACTTTCTGTTACCTTAATTAACGGCAATACATATTAAAAGGGCTAAGGTCTAGGAAATCGTGGATTATTTATAACCGGTATTTTAGGTAATAGGGTATCTTAATCGAATATTATATTACGGAATTTATATTGGAAGGAAGAAATTAGTTTATAAATAGGTGCCCGGTAATATATTAAATTTTAAGGTTTACGGATATTACCAGGATTATATAAAAGCTTAATACCCCGATTAATAACCAAGGCTTTATTAGTATAACGAGTTGCAAGTTTGGAGAATATGGTCGTATTTAATATAATTAAAACCTTATGACGTTAAACAAAAATATGTTCGAATTTACGCATATTTTATTTAACCTTGCAATCGACGGGCTTAACATTACCAAAACCTGATAACTTATTACCTGGTCCGGATTATTCTTTAATAGACGACTTTTTTATAAAGTTAACAAGTTTACTTGGATCTATATTTCCATAAGAACCTTGGGTATTACGTAGGTTTAATAACTTACGGGAACTTATAATGGATTGATTAAAGCGACGGGAATAATTATGTATATGTTTAGGTATATATTAGGTTTTAAAAATGGATATAATCGGAAGGGAAAAGTTGGTATAGTTTATAGGAAAAAAGTTATAAAAAAATGTAGGTATAGAAATAATTGTATAATTAATTAAAGAAACGTACTGATAACCATATCTCTTTTTATATAATATCGGATGAAATTATTAGGAATTTTTTCGGCGTATACGTTTTTTACGACAAAATTTAATATACTGGCCCTGTATGTACCTGATTAATTGTATACATAATTCGGTATTATTTTTTAACAAACTTTTGCACTTATATAACTCGATATTTATAACTTATTTATATTTTTATATATTTGCACCTAGATATAAATATATTTATATTTATATATATCTGCATATTATATATTATCTTTATTTATTATTATTATTGCCCTTAATTATTATATATCGTTTTAATCGTACCTGCATATCTTAATTAGCCCAGTACCAGTTATAATATCGTTATCCAAGAAGCGTACCATGTAAGGTAAAAATAAGGGATTTAAGAAACTGAATATATTATATTTTGAAGATCTTAGTCAATCCGCAAATGTACCTATATAAGATATCGATAATATAAACTGCGTATTATATAAAATGCATAATAGAAGCCGTATCCTTTATTTTCTTATAGTACCAAACCCGGAATTATATTTTGATCGGTTTATTTCCATTATTTTATATAATAAAGGTGGTACCCGTCCATAACGAAAGGCCATTTTACCTTTTTTATGGTCCGATAAATTTTAAAATAACGTAATGTCGGCCGGATTATAATAAATTTTAATAATTATGTAAAATGGAAAGTACTTACGATTATAACATGTTACAGTAGTTATTTAAATAATCGCTATAAATACTTTATCCGGAATTATAACCGTTATTTTAAAAGCCGGAAAGGTAATTAATAAAAAATAAATTATTACCATCCCTAATAAAATAGAAAAAATAGTTCGGGCTTATAATCTTAAATATGTTTAATTCGTTACCTAACTTAAGATATTAATCGGTAACAAAAAAAAAGGTTATTAGGTTAATATGTTATATATCCGATTAAAAAAAACGATCGTGCTTTTTAATATTTGCCCGTCCGAAAAGCGTGTTAAATTATTTCTGTAAAAATATCGAAAAGCTTAAAAAGATTTAGCATTCGGAAACCCGTTTATACGTATAGCGATCGTTAATATACCGTCCCAAAATATATTTTGGATTTGCGGTTTATGGGTTATTTACGTGTTTTATTTTATTATTTGCAACCCAGAACGATAAAGTAAGTTTATATCATACGAAAAGGGCGTTATGCTGAATAATATGAAAAAAACGATTAAAGGGTATTTTGGATTTACGTTAAAATAGAAGGATATTTTAAGGCCCGTAAAATTATAGCCTGGCAAGTTTTTATCCCCGTTTAACGATAATAGTAAAAAGCTAAATATTAATAAAATTTTAAATTTTAAGAATATTTAATAGTTAAGCTTAATTCCCTTTAATTAAAAAAAAAATAACCTTAAGGAATTAATTTTACGAATTACCGTAATTTCGATACTTTTCTTACAATTTATCCGTCTTAAATATATATTACCGACATAGCCCTTTAAGCTTACTTTTAAACCGAAATATAAGTTTTAACCGGTTATAGGTAATTAGCAAATATAAGCAATAGTAAAAGGTCGGTATAATATACCGTACAGATAGGTGGGAAATACTTATAAGATAGTAATACGACGACCAGAGCCATATTTCCTTTAAAATTAGCTTAATTGGCCCAAGTATAAGGCCTCGATCGTTAAGCAGAAAAAGGAGGATAAAGTATAAAAAAAAAAAGAAAAAATTAAGCAGCGCGAAGATTTAACTAAACGTAAAGGACGAAATCCTAAATTAAAAAAGCTAGAAAATAAGCCGCGTAAGCGGTAACTAAATTAATTAGTAAATCCTATATATGTTTCATAAAATTAAAAATTAATTACGTTAAGTTTTTATTTAATTATTTCTTAAAATAAATTAAGGATAATTTTATCTTATAAAAAAAAGGTTAAAATGGAACAGGGTACAAAGTCGGATATATAACTTAACTAATCAGTTAATCAGCAGCCCCTATATATTTTTAACGGTCCTTTTCGCCGGGTTCAACCCCGAAAACATTACCATTTATCTTTTATAGTTTTGTTTTACTAATCTTAATACCAGAATATAATTTACGTTACCTTCATTATTTCTTAAACCCTGGGCTCACTCGTAACACGCTTTTCGATTATGCACTAATCAGGACCGATTCTCCCCGTCCCATTTCACTATTTATATTAAAAGAAAAGACTTTAAACTTTATTATATTTAGTTTGATTATATATATACGATTATATTTTTTATTTTAAAATCTCGATATAATAACAAACCTATCCGATTTGCTGTTGTATTTAGTTTGCGAAAATTTACGCGGACCGAAAAAAAAAATCGATTATTAATAGTATTTTTAATTTAAATACAAAAGCGTTTTTTATTCGATTTTAATACATTAAAGACATGGCCAATATATTACTTATTTAACGCATTAAAAAATAGGCAAAAATTAACCGGATATCGAATTTTGTTAAACGGCAAAAGAAATTAAAAAAGTAACCAAGAAAAAAAATATATAAATTAAAAACAAAGAAACAGGAAAAAAAACAGAGAAAGACAATTTAAAAAAATTTAAAGAAAAATTAAAAAATAAAACAATTAAAGAATTAAAAAATTAAAATACGTTTAAATATAAAGATTAATAATTAGCAGGTTTTATTCGAAAACCTAAAAATATTTTGTAAATAATTTAAGTTTATTCGAATTATAATCGCAAAATATACTATTATAAAAAAAGATATTTATAATTTTAACGAAATTAAATTTTTACAAACTTTTTTTTATTAAAACGGGTATAATAATTTTTAATACCGAAAAACGTAGAAAGTTTACATAAACGTAAGAAAAAGAATAAATTATAATTATTTAAGTTATTAATTCTTAAGGTTAAATTACATCGTTTATTTATTATTATAGCGAAAAAAATTGTTTTAAGTTTTAATACAGTAATAATTTATTTTTAATAACCGATTAAAAAACTAAATTAAGTAATAGAAATTACACAATAAATAATATTATATTTAAAACAAATTTAATATTTTAAAAAATATATTCGAATATCTATAAAAGATGCGAAATATTTTTTCATTTTCAATAACTATAAAAATTTATTTAATAAAATTCGAAAAATATTAAGTTATATTATAATGTTATTCTATTTTATATAAATATATAATTTGCGTCTTGGTTTTAATCTTTAATATATATACCTTTTAGAGCGCGTTTATTCGTTATATATTAAAAACTTAATACGACGGTAATATATTTATATTACCAAAAAAGATTTTTTTCTTCACCGGCTTTTACGACGTATTTAAAATTAATGTAGCTTTTAATAATATTAAATTTAACTTCGTAAAAGTTAGCTTTATTTTATTCGATTTTAATAACGTTTTTTCCGAGCTTAAAACTTCCCCATTAATATTTACGTTAACCGTTTTCTCGTTAACTTTTGCCGGTTTTATTTTTTTACCCGTAAAGACTTTTAAAAATATCCGTAAAATAATAAAATAAAAACCTTATTTATAAAAGAAAATTAAACGTTATTAAGGTCACTTGCCGTCAAAAATATTTAAATCGATTAATTTTATAGTAAAAGGTTATATATTACTTTTATATAAAACCGCTTTTTTTCGGAAAACGTTTAATTACGAAAAGCGAATTATATTTTAAGGAAAAAAACTCTTTATTATATTAAAGAAATTAGCTTTTTTAACTTAAAAAAGCTAATAAAAATACACTTAATAATAATTAAAAAATAATAATAAAAGAGTTAAAACGAAAAACGAAAATATAACCTTTATTACAGACTCGAATATAGTACGCGTACTTATAAAAAAGCTGAAAATAAGTTTAGGAATAAAAAATCCGATTAATTTGAATTTGTTATTACGGAATGCGAAAATACGCGTAATTTGTTTATGCGTGCAGCTCGTTTGTATTATACGTTATCGTTACTTAGTAATAATTTAAACTCTACTCTTTTCGATTTTCATTTAAAAAAAGTAATTCCGTTTTGCTTTATTAAATATCTATAGTTTTATATCGATACTTTTAAACTTTATAGTTGTCGTTAATATTAAAAATGAATAAAGTATATATATATATATATAGTTATTTTTATACGATATCCGATTTCGGAGTAAATATCGGAGTTTAAAGCGTTCCAGAACTTAATTATTAAAGTTAAGGTCGGATATAAATTTTGTAACGGTATTATTTTGAAAAGTATATAGAGTAGGGCTCTATGTATATAATTAAATAGCTTAGTTATAGACGATAATATTTTAGAGTTATTATTTAGTTTGTAGAACGTATGTAATATTATCTTAGCTGTAAAAGAAGGTCTATATAGTTTTGAGGAATTATTTTCGATTTGACAATTTTTTTAATATCGAAATATCCGTTTTAAGTTAAGATTTTAATAAATTCTCAGTTTAACGTTAAGATCCTATAAGTCGAGTTGTTATTATACCCGATAAATAAGTTTTAATTTACTTTCTTATCTAATTTTGCTCTGCGAAATAAGAAAAGATATTAAATTTTAATACTTATTATTTTAATATATACTATATTAGGTTCCTATCCGTAAACCATTGGCTAAAGAATAACGTTAAATACCTTATAAAGCTTTCGATTACGCAAATAACTAATTATTTTCAACATTTTCAGTTATTAATTTACAAATATATTAATATTTATTATTATTAATAATAACTTGTTTCGAGTAATAATATTAAATATTCGATAATTTTATATTTTTATATTATTATGTATTAATACTTTATAAGGTAATATTATATCGTAAAACTTACATTTTAATATTGTTAAAAAGAATTCTTTTACGATTAATAAAAGTATTCGATATTTATAACCTTATATCTTTTACTATATAAAATATTAAATTTATTATTCGATATAAAATTCTACTTATAACTGATTTTTTATCGGATAATCCGTATTAAAACGGTTCTGGTTTTTTTTATAATATATTAATATTTTTCGCCTTTTCAATTTATATTATATAACGTGCCACACATACGAGCGAGATATACGAGCGAGCGAGCTACTTTTTAGCACTTCTCAACAATATATTTGAATCACTTAACTATAATATCTTAAATTAATTCAAATTAATCGAATGCTTTTTACTAACTATATTTATAACTTTTTAATAAGTATACGCATTATATTAAAGTTCGTTGCGAACGTAATATTATTATTTCCTTTTCTTAACTTATATATAACCGGTTATATTTAGCAATTCTTTGCCGTAACCTTTCTGCCCGCTAAAAAAACTCGTTTATCTTATAAATTAAGTATTTCTTTTTTTGAAAAACGTTTGTTTTAAGTATATAATTTCGTAAAGATCAAGTTATTGCGAAATCAAGCCCGATACGTCCTGCCATACGTCTCGTAAAACGTTCTGCGAAACGTTCCGTACGGACTTCCAATACGTTTTCCAACGTGCTCCCAACGCGTCTTATAATACCTTTTCCGATGTATATCTTTAACGTATTAAAGCCGAATCGGAAATGCTTGCGTATTTTGGTTAAGGATTAAATCGAAAATAATTATCTAGTCGGTCGGCTTTAGATCATACGAAATAGAGTTAATATTGGCTTAGGCGTATTAAAAGGTAATCGGTCGTAGGCAGGTTTAGAGGAAGAAATAGCAATATAACGTCCGCAATAAGCCTTGATATAATGCGTGCACTTATTAGGAAGCTGTAAATATAGTTAGCAAAGAAGCATTCGACTAATTTGAATTGATTTAAGGTATTATGATTAAGTTATTTAAGTATATTATTGGGAAGTGCCAAAAAGTGTCTCGCTCGCCCATATATCTGGCTCGCATATGTAGGACGTTAACGGTTTATAAATAATGAAATAAATAATATTTTTAATATAATATTTTCTACGTACTATACCTTTAAAAAAATTCATACGGCTTTTTATATAAAGTTTATAAAGAATGATATTTTTTACGTTATTTATACCGTATATTATATATTCGAGTTTTATTAACAATAAATCGTTTAAATAATTTAATTTTTATATTAAATCTTTATTTTAAAGTGTTAATAAGGCCTGTATTATTACTTAAGTTGTTTTTAAAACAAACAAATTACGGAATTAAAAGATTTAAATTTTAGAACTACTTATTATTAAGTTAATACTTGAGTTCATTAACGAACTAATAGCTGTTACGGCCAGCGAAATATAACATGATAGCTAGTTTATTGGCGCTATGAACGAAGATTCTAAGCTGAAGAAAAGAAGGAAGGAAAGGCAAAGTCGCGAAATGCGTAAAGATCTACAAATGTCCCCACTCTTTATATGGCAGGTGGCTAGTTCGTATGGCAGCTGTTAGTCCCATATAACGGTTGCCGGCCTTACGGTTTAATCCTGGTGGCGGCTGCCGTTATATTACCCCCTCTTAAAAACTTGTATACGATTAAAAAAAGTATGCAAATCTTTATCAGTTATAAATACCGTTTCTTCCTTATTAATCCGGTTTCTACTTTTGCGGCCTTATTATTATCGGGGTAATCTTCGTTAATTTCGTCGGCCGTTATTATACGTATCCATTTTTATAAACGGACCGGTAATCTAGATATTTTAGGATATTCCGTATAAAACCTTTTTATCACGATCGGTACGTTTTTAAAATTAATTACAAAATATTATATTTCGTTAAAATCATAACTTTTTTATTTAACTTAATATTATAACTTTTTATGGCGCCCATTAAGTTTTAATTATTTAATTTATTTTACTTTAAACTTTAATTTACCGTTAATCTTCTTAAATAACGATAATATCTAAGTTTATTAAGGTAACAGGTTATCGTCGGCTTTACGTAACCGATCGGCATAAAATAAGTTAATCATTTTATAACTCGACGGTAAATCGAAAACGAAATTATATCCACATTTTTTTATAACTTTAAAAGGTTTTATTTATTATAAATCTAAGCAAGTAATTAATATTTACGTTACGAAACCTTTTTTACGAAGGAAAACTTTATCGCCGACTTTAAAATCGGCTAAATAACGTTTTTTATTAACTTATACTTTTTAACGTTTTTACGTTTTTAACGTAATTTCTTTTATAAACGTTTAAACGTTTTTAATTTATTTAACGATTATTAATATCCGTTAAACTAATTCGGTTTTTACCTTTATTATATTTAAGTTTAATAATAATAAATTCCGGATATCCTTATTTAATATAACTTTTAACGGGATTATATTAATCGACGAATATTATAATAAATTATGCGCAAAATTCAGTACCGGTATATATACGTTTTAATCGTTTTAATACTTATCGATATAAAAACGTAAATATTAATTTAATTTTTAATTCGTAAATTCGATAATTTTTTAAATTTATAAATATAAAACATTTCTATAATAATATTTTATACTAATAAATTCGTTTAATTTAACCAGGAATTAAAAGATAAATTATTTTACGTTATCGTTAATCTAAATAACGAATATTTTAAAAAAACAATATAAATATTAATTATATCGGTTAATTAAGGTTTCGGCGGTATTAATTTTTTTACTTAATAAAGTTGCCATAATTCTGTTAAATTTATCGATAAACACTTATATATAGTTATAACCGTAACGGTTTTTTGGTATATTTTTTCCGTCGACGGCAACGTAATCCCAATATTATTCGGAATAAGAAAAAGGTAAAAAAGTTCTAAAGTTTTATTTCGAAACGTTTTATTCCGACGGTAATCGTAATAATTCCGAATATATTATCGGATATTTTGCTTAAGCCGGAACCAGGTATATTCCTATATTAACATTTTAATTATTTTGTTCTAGTTAAAATATACGAATATTTTAAGTATATAAATTTTACGGATTAATACGGTACGGAAAAAAATGCGACCGTTAATTATTTTTTCGGGTATTATTAATTTATTATCCTTTTTACTTAAATTTTATACTTCGTTTTTGCGACGGATAAAGTTAATTAAATCGGTATTTTATGGGATATTTTCGATTCGTACCTTAACCGGCGTTTTATTGATAACAGTAATAAAAAAGTTTAATTATTTTGGCGGAATTAAGGCTTAAATTTTTTCTTTTTTTTTTCGGGCTTTAATTATAAATAAATTTACCGTTTTTCGTAATAAGGTATCCGCGGTAATATTTTTTCTGCCAGGTCGATATTAAAAGATAATATTAAAGTTAAAAAGAAAATTAACTTATCGGATTTAATACGTAAAAAAAATGCGTTTGTTCGCAAAATATAATAAAGCTTAATAATCGGTAATAATAAAAAACTTTTATTCTCAAAGTTTAAGGTAATAATACTTAAAGGTTTGGACCATAATAAACAATTTTCGGTTTTAAATAAGATACGCCTTTTTTACTAGGGTTATAATTTTCGAAAAATATTTTATGGATTTTTATTCGTTATTTTTTTATTATTATTAAATAACATCTTTAGTTACGTTACGGGATACGTTTATTTTTACTTTAATTAATCGGCCAGATCGAAAAAAGGCTAAAATTGGGGCTTTATAAAGGAACCGTTTTATTTTTTCGAAAGTTTTCTTTTATTCGGATTTTATTATAAAAAGAATATCTTTTTTTAATAAACGGTTTAATAACTTAATTATATTGTTTTTATAATAATAAAATATTTATACATAATTATAAAATTTTATAAATAAACGGATTACGGTATAATTATTAAAGTTTTCGAACTTTTATTTTTAGATTACCTTAATTTTAGCTAAATTAATAAAAATATTTACGCTTATTTCCATAATAATACCGAAATAATTCACTTTTTTAACGTTAAACCGGAACTTTTTAATATTTCCTTAAAGGTTAGCCTTATACAACCGGTAAATAATTTTTTCGTAATATTTTTAATATTTTTTTTTAAAGCCGGAATAAATTAATACGTTATCGGCATAAACGTTTATATAATAATCGAGGAATTTATATAATTAGGTATTAATAAACAATTATTACTAAATAAGGCTTATTTTAAGTTTAAATAAAAATATTTTTTATTAAAATGTTTTTTAACGGGTTTTAAATATTATTAAGTATTCCGATTTAATAACGATACGAAACTTATAAAACGCCTGGATAATATTAATTTTAATAAAGCGTTTGGCATTTCGGTAATTAAATATAATACCGTTAAATAAAAAAACTGGAATAAAATGATTTTTTAAATATTAATTTTTTTAACGATAATCGATATAAAACCGGCGTTCCGATAAATAAGATTTTAGGGTAAACAGAATTAAGACGGCGTTCCCTTATATATATAATTCGATAAAGTTTATCTTTAATAATTTATTTATTATTTTTTTTTAACGGAAGATATTAAATAGGTATCCGGTAAGTAAAAGGTTTAAAGGCGGGTATCGGCCGGTTAAGTTTTAAAATTACGTTATGGCCAGGTCGGAAATCTGGGAAAGTATTAGCTTTTTTTTTCGAAAAAAAATCTTTTTAGGTAGGTAAAGGGTTTTAATAAAAGCTTTCGGATTCGTTTTATGTATTCCGAATCTTTATTTTCGGGAAAAAGGATTTTTTAACCGTCGTATATCTTTTATTTTTATAATGCGGTTAACGTTATAACATTTAACTTTTTATTTTTAAAAAAAATAGTTTTTTAAAGTAACGGAAATTTGTTTTATCGTTCCATATAAAAGTCGGTTTTTAACTTATTCGTTAACGAAACGATAATTATATTATTTTTAATAATTTTTATTACGTAAATAATTGGCTTAATATCGTATATATCCGGTATATCTTTTTTATTTAATATATTTAACGAAATAATAAGTACGGATACGGATATTAACGTAAAATTATTTTCAGATTTTCTTTATAAACGTCGAAAAATTTAATATTATTTATCGGCTTTTTTTATAACGCGATTACGTTAATTAACGTTTTCCTAAACTTTAAAGTTAACGTATCCGTTTAATAAATATCGAGTTAAAAGTTTAATCGTTAATAAAAACTTAGCTAAAATTAAAAAGTTATTAGGCTAAATAATATTTTTATTTTTGTAATTTAATAATAAATTATATTTTTTTATCCAGTTAAAACTAATAAAAATATCGTATTTAATATTTATAATCTAAAAAACTTAATCGGAAAAATATTATCCGTTAATTTCGAATATTATAATTATTTAAACTTTTATTTAGCCGGCAAATCGCTTCCGGTAATCCTATAACTAAAATAATTTTTTAACCGGATAATATAAGCTTATAATCGTTTTTTTATTTATTTAACGAAAAAAAAATTAACAAAAAATCGGGTTTATATTCCGGTATTACAAAAAGCGGTAATACGTAAATTAATCTTATTTATTTAAATTTACGTAATTTTAACAAAAACTTTACATTTCTTAAAGTTACCTATTTCCGTTATTATTAATATAAAAAAAATTATCGAAAAGTTTTCCGACGGTCCTATTCTTTTTTCGATTCGTCGAAATTAAACGAATTACTTATTATCTCTACCCCAGCAACCTTTTTCTTATCGGGGCAATCACCAGCCTTATATCCCATTTTGCCATAGTTAAAATACGTATTAACCTTCTAATAAACCTTTTTTTTAACCTCCGATAAAGGCTTACCGGTATTACCCGAAATTTTCGATTTGCCGGGATTGCCATTCGAACGGGATTTTTTATTTTTATTTTTCGGTTTATTAAAATCATATAATTAAAGTTTACGTTTTTATTAACGTTTTTTATAAGCAAGCTAGTTACTATAAACGGTTATAATAACGCGGTTACAAAACTTTTCGTAAATAACGTCAAAATCGCGATTATCTTTAAAAAGGCGTAAATCAAAATTTAAAAAAATATATTTTTATAAAACTTACTTCCATTCGTTCTCGGTAATTTTAACCTTTTAAACGAAAGCGTTAAATTTAAAAATAAAATCGTAAATATCTTAATTTTTACCGGGTTTAAAAATAAAAATACGGAAAATCTTTTTAATAACGGAAATTTAATTCGGGTTATAATACGATAATTCTAATACCTAAATTATTTCGGTTACGTAAAAAAAAGATTACATAATTAATTGATAATAAATTTTAATTACTTATTTAACTTTTCCTTTTAAAAAGCTTATTAAATAAACTATACAAATTTTTTCGTTCCGAAAAATCGATTTATTTATTTCGAACTTATTTGTAACTTTACGGACCTAAACGTTAAATTTAATCTTATTACCGCTAAACTTGGTTAAGTCGTTAACGTAAACTTTTTTTTTTCGGTTATAATTAAAATTTATACCATTAATTCCCGCAAACTTACGGAAAACGGGCTATGCTGCCATACTAATAAGGCGAAACGTATTAATATTATCGAAAGCGTTATTAATTATATTTTCTCGGCGAAGGCGATCGGCGTCGTTAAAAAAAATGGGAAAATAATAACTTTATCTAGCCTAAAAGTGAATAATTTCGTTACGGAATTTTTAAAGTTTTCCCTAAATATCCTGATTATCGTCAGCCATTTCGTCGATTAACTATCTATCGGGATCGGTTTTTAAGTAACTATGGTCTTAATCTTAATAATCTTAATCTTGATCTTGGTCTTAATTTTAATTTAATAAACCCTTTATCTTTACGGATTCGATTTCGTTTTACGGTACGTCGTTTTTCGCACTTTAATCTGGGTCTTAAAAAAGTACTTCGTCTTCTGCATTCTTAATTCTACCTTTAATTAATCTAAATCGTTTTAAACGTTAACTAGCTAATAAATAATCTTTCTTAATAGACATTTAGTTTTAATGCTAATTAATCTAGGTTTTAATCTTGGGTCTGGTCTAGGACGCGTTATTTTTCGTCGTTACGTATCGACGTAAAAAAATATGGTACCTTTTTTTTTTAATCGCTAGGCCAGCAAAAAAGGGAATAAACTTAGAATAATATTACGGCTAGCGAAATATAGCATAATAACTAGTTTATTGGTGCTATAAACGAAAATTCTAAGCTGAAAAAAAGAAAGAAGGAAAGGTAAAGTCGCGAAATGCGTAAAAATCTACAAATGTCCCCACTCTCTATATGGCAGGTGGCTAGTTCGTGTGGCAGCTGTCAGTCCCATGTGACGGTTGCCGGCCTTACGGTTTAATCCTGGTGGCGGCTGCCGTCACAATAGCCGTATTGATATTCTGCTTCTTTGTCTGGTTAATAATTAAACTATTGATTTTATTATAGGCGAAGTGTATAAATATTAATTTAGAATGTTTTTGTGGTATTTAGTTGGTATTATAATTTTATAAATTACGTTTTAATATTATTTTTACCTCTTTATTTAAAACGTATATTATTAATATCAGGTTAATCTTTATTTTCGAAATAAAAGAAACGTTTCTAAAGTTGATTAATAATATTCTTATAAAGGTTACGTATTTTTTGTTAACTATATCTTATTTTATCATAAAAATATTGATGCCGTTAATACTTTTGAAAATAAAGTTATCGAATAGAAATTTAAAAATGAAAATAATAAATTCCTTATAATTATATATAGCATATTATATATTCCTAACATTTAATATACAGACTTTTTATAAAGAATAAATTAAATTTATTTTTTAAACATTAAAAGAGAGGGGTAGAGAGAGGGGGTTTATATAGATGTTAAGGATACTAGTAATGATATTATTTTCATTTTTAAGTCTAAATAAAATTTTTCTATATTTTCTCTTTTTTTATATTTTTTTTTCTTTTCTTTGAAATAAAGATTTAACTTAAAACATTTGCTCTTTATATATTATCGCTTTGTATAATAATTATAAATTAAAACTTTTATTACACTGTATTATATAAGCAAGCGGCTTATATAAACGAACGGATTAAACTTTTAAACTCTGCAATAACTAATTTAAATTAATTAATAACAATATAGTATATTATGACGGCAATTGGTGCTTTTAGGTGCTGTCAGCTGCTGGGCTTTGTTCAGGCTAGGCAGCAGAATGCTGTCTAGGACAGCTTTTGTTCACTGGTGATCCTTTGTCACCCAATCGTATATGTAAGGGCGATTGCCCACGGACTATATTTGTTCTTTTCTAGAACTTAAAGAACCAACACAGAGCAATTACGCCAAATTACTGCATTCGATCACTATAACTGCTGTTATATTGATTTAAATTAATCGAAATTCTTTCGTTAAGCGTTTTTATAACTTTATATAAGTATGCGTATTGTATTTAGGCTTGCTATAGACGTTATATTTGCTTTTTTTCGTTTTAACCTTTTTACGATAAGCTTTTCCAGCTGTTATTAATTGTATTTTTTTATTTCTTCCTTTTTTAAGCAAAGAAAATTATTACTTTTACATAATAAAGATTTTTCTAATTTAAAAACGTTTATTTTTAATTTTATAACGTTTTTATTTCTCGAAAAAAATAACTTAATATAAAGATAATATATATAAGGTCGAATAAGTTCAAGCGTTATTTTCCAGGTTAAGCTAAATATATAGAAAATTATTATATGATATAATTTATACGATAAATATTATACCTAGTATCTTCGAATATAATAATTAATTAATGGTTTTACGGTTAGGATAAATTAATACTTCGGTCTTATAAAGCCTTATTTTAAAGCCGATTAATACGTAGTTGCCGATAAGTTTTAACTTTAATAAATCTTATGCTCATTAACTTTACGGTTCTGTAAAGTTAAATAATATAACTTAAAAAATATTAAGCTTTACGTAATAAATTTTAAAGATAAACTTTAAAAGTAAACCTTAAAAGCAAACTTTAACGATAAACCTTAACTGCGTATAAAAAGCTGGTATCTTTCCGAACCCTCGCCAGTCTTACGGTTAGGAATATTAGATATCAGCCAGGAAAAAGGCTAAAAATTTTAACCTCGATCGTTTTCATAATACTTCGAAATACCCAAAATACCATATTACGCAAGTCCGAATATACAATACCGATAATCCATGGCCGTAAAATTACCACTTAAACCTTTTTATTAACGATACAAAATTATTAAAAAATTACCGGATAAGCTAAAATTATCGATATTATTATCGATTTAAAAAATGTTTTCTAAAATAATCGATTTCGGCTTTTAATTTTCGGATATAATTTAATTTATAAAAATAATAATAATCGATTTTTGTAAAAACGTATGCCGGAAATTATAACAACTATAACGAAATTATTGGCGAAATTAAAAAGAAAAAATAATAGCAAGCTTAAGGATTTCGAAGTTTAAATTTTGGAACGATATAAAGAAAACTATGAGCGATAATTTACCCGGCTGCTCCTGATTACGAAAACCGCCCAAAACCTCGACAAGAATCGACGTAAATAGGAGCTGTAAGGGAAATAGGTTTAGTAAAGCCTAGTAATTAAGGTAGCAATCTATCATTTTATCCAATTTTGTCTACACGGTCACGTCCTCTCTAGGGAGAAAAGGTAATATATAATTTTTTTTTATAAATTAACGGGTTTAAATATCTTTATTAGTAAGTTACTTTACAAATTTTCCCAAACGGGAAAATAAAACCGGAGAAAGTTAATAATAAAACGATTAGCGTATATATAATCAAAAGGACTATAAGTTCGAAAAAAAACGTTATTAAAATTAAATAAAATAAAGTTAATTTTTATAAATTTAAATTTAATATCATCGGACGTTATAATAATTTTAAGCGTGTTATAAAAAATAGCGAAAAATCTTTTAGTAATATAAATATAATAACGTCGTATTTAATTTTCGATATATAACGAATAAATAGGTTTTTTTTAAAAAAGCAAATATATATATTTATAATTTAAAGCCGATAGGGAAAATACGTAACTATATAAAGCGTAATAATATCATAATTAACGTAATACTTTTCGAATTTAATCGAATAATAATTTTCGTAACCGTCGAAAACAAAATAACGTTTCGAACTTTTCGTACGCGTTTAAATATATTTATTAAAATTTCTATTAAATTTAATTTATTCATTATTTAATTATTATTATATAGTATAATATTACAATTAACTGTTAATAATAAATTATTACGGTATCAGGATTTAAATTCTTTTCTGTAATAATATTTAACTCTACTATTTAATTTTCAAAATTAATAATTTATATAATTATAATGTAATTTTTATTTTATTTTATATATTCAAATCTTTTACGTTTTTCATTTTTGATAATTATTATACTTATTATTTTAAGAAGCTTTATTAAAAATTCAATTTTGTTAAACTTATAAATATCTTTTATAATGCCGTATTTTATAATTATAACTTGAATAAATTCGAAATATTTACGAAACGATTTCAAATTCTTAAGTAAAACTCGGTAACAATAGTATTTCGATCTAGATATATTTAAAGCTTTTTTACCGTTTAATAAAATTCAACATTTAATTAATTTTAATACGTTTTATAGTATATTAGATAAGTAAAATATTAATTATATTTTTAATAGATAAAAGCCGGATAAAAAACTTTTACGTATTTATGTTAAAGCTTTAGTCGATAATAGATTCTTTTTAACTAAAGGTAAATTCCGCGAATTAAAAATAATATCGGGCTCGTAAAACTTTTTAAATAATTTCATATATAGAATAAAGTTTTATATAATTAAATTTCGAGTTTTTTTTTTAACTTAAATAGCTAATTTTATTTCTACTATTTTTATAACTGGTTTTATATTGTTAACTTTAAAAAATAAATAATTAAAATTAAATTCTTAAAATATTAAAAAAAACAAGCCGTTCGCCTATATAGTACGTTAACCGTATTTTGTTTTTTATTAAGGCCTCGGTAGTATTTTGCTTATATCTAGCGTTTTAATAAGGTTTTATCATTAAAGTAGTTTTCGGCAGTTGTAGTGATTTGTTGAAAGAACTTTAAAAGGAACTAAAGGGCTTTGATTTGTAGCCCTAGGATTGCAAGGACAAAGAAGCTGAAGCTATATCTGGCTGCTCTCAACCCTAGTTGCAAGTAAGAAAACTTAGACAGCAACCTAAACTGAATTGCAATACACATTTGCCGATATGGTAGCATCTTCTAGTTTCGTCTCTTAACAGAAATTAATATTCCGATCCACCCATTTTATGTTACATTCGAAGCACTATTTGAAACGGCAGGCTCGGCGTAAAGGCGCTTAATAGCACATTTATTAAAACGAACTAGTTCCGCTTAAAAAAAGATTTATAACTTTTTTAATCACTTTAAACAAAGAAAAACGTTTGCTTAAGGTAATAACCGTAATCGATTAAAAGCAATAAGCTCGTCGGTACAGTAACGTCCGACAGGGCTCGAAAAAGAAAAAGAATTATGAAAAGATTAACGGAAAAAGTACGGTAACGTTTAAAAAAGTTGTAATAAAAAACGTAAAAGATTAACCGGAAAGCTTCGATATATATATATATATATAATTTCGCTAAATTATCGAACGAAAGTAAAAAGAGTATATACTTAAATTAAAAATATTTCGACTTTAATTTAAAAAGAAATCGTTTTCGAAATAATAGTAATTAAAAAATATAAAAAATAGAATTTCAGGTAATTTTTATAACGATTAATTACCGCGACAATAATTTAGCAACATTTGTCCAGATAAATAAAGCTAAATTAACCATTATAGTCGTTATTAAGATTAAAAAAGACCTTATAATAATTATTATAAATATTATGAAAATAACGGAAATAATTAAAATATTAAAACGTATATTTATAACGAAAGCTAGCGATTAAAATATAAATTTTATACTTTAACTATAATTTATATAAAAAATTACGTTTAATTATATACTTAATTTTAAAAACTTGGTATAGCGATATAATAAAATCGATATATCGATTAACGTTAATTAATAAATTATTATATTTATTAATTAGATTTAAAACCGTAATTACGATAATACCGTTTAAAAGAACCCGAATAAAAGGAACGTTTTATTAATATTTAACTATAACGATAAATTAAGTATATTACGACTTTTTCGCCGAATTTTGAAATAAGGATACGAAAACAATTACGAGAAAATATATATATATATATAAAATTACCCAAAAAAATTAAAGGATTTTTACGATAAAAAGGAATAAAATAAAGTGTATGTTATCCTCCGAGGGTTCAAAAAAGTATACAAGTCGAGCGGAGAGGAATTTTAAGACCGCCGACGACGTCTGAATGGCTTTATAGTAACCTTAGTGCTATAAGAGCGTGTGAGCAGTTGTGATAATTTGTTAAAAGGACGTTGAAAGGAATTAAAGAGCTTTAATTTATAGCCCTAGAATTATAAAAATAAAGGAGCTGAAGCTATATCTAGCTGCTCCCAACACTAGTTACAAGTAAGAAAACTTAGACAGCAATCAAGACTGAATTGTAATATATATTTGCCGATACTTGTAATATATATTTGTCGACAGTAGTTATATTATTATTTATTAATTAGTTCTTATTTATATAAAACGTTTTAGCTTTTATAATATAAATAAAATTAATTAATTCAAATAATTCCTTAATATACAAAGTCCAGAATATTTAGGCTGAAGTTTCGTATTTTTTCTTTAATTTACGAACGAAATAAACAGTAAAATAATTAGCAGAAAGCTTTTATTTCGGCTTTATATGTATATACCTCTTTTAAATATTTATCATCTCTTGCTTTAAGCTCTAAACGTTGCCGTATTTATAGAAATCAGCGGTGTTTTATTTATCATTTAATTATAAAAATAATATGACTTTTTTTTACTAAAAATCTTTTTAATTCAAAAAGAATTATTATTATCTTCTTTATTTTAAAGAAATATAATAACCTTACGTTATAATATTAAATATTTCCTCCGCTGTAAAGTTGTAACCCCTATAAATCTTTATATATATTACTATGTATTTCTTTTATATTGAGTAATTTTTCCGTTTCATAATTTTAACAAAGGTTTATTATAATCGAATTTAAAATAATTTCAAAAATATTATCAGTGTTAACGTTAATATTATATTGCGATATTATATTAGCTATCTATAATATATTATAAAATTTTAATAGAAAATAAAAGAATATAACTAAAAGAGTTAAAATTGCGGTTACGAAAATGAAAATTACGTTATAAAATTATTTTCAACTCTATTAATTTTAATATCGTTTTATACATAATAAGAGATATTTTACGTTTTCTTACTTAATTAACCTTAGAAAGTCTTAACCTTAAGAGGAATGTTTTCGTTCTTTTTGTTATTATTTATACTGCTAATTTTCGATTTTTACGGCTTTTAAAATTTATTCATTATATATAATAAACGTTTGAACTTAATAACTTCGTTTTTAATATTATTCGTTAATCATTTATAAAACATATTTATTAAATCATCATTTTTATTATGTACTTATTTTATTTTAATTCAAGTTTTTTTAAATATTATATAATACTTAAGTATTAATCTTTTTTACGTTTTTATAAAACCTATTATAATACGGTATAATCTTCGGCGAAATATTCGAAGTTAGCTTCAAACTTAGTTTCGAAATTAACGTCACTAAAAAATATAAAATAAATAAAGTAAAGTAAAATAAAATAAAATAAAATAAAATAAAATAAAATAAAATAAAATAAAATAAAATAAAATAAAATAATATAAAATAAAATAAAATAAAATAAAATAAAATAAAATAAAATAAAGAGAATAAAACATATTAACCTTGCCGAACCGTGGAGCCAGCGAGCATAAGGTTTATCAGAGTCGAAACTTATCGGCAACCACGTATATGAGCCTTCCAAGCCGAGATTAGTCGAGAAATTGCGTGCTTACAGGACCCCAGTAGTCGGCTTCAAAGTAAGCCTTTATAGAACTAAGGTATTAATTTATTTTAACCGTAAAAACTATTAATTAATTATCGTATTCGAAAATATTGAGTATAATATTTATCGTATAAATTATATCATAAAATAATTTTGTATATATTTAACTTAGCCTAAAAAATAAGGCTTAAACCTATTTGATCTTGCATAAAATAAAATAAAGAATTTAAATAAATCTTTTCCAATTTAACTTTTTATTTTTTAACTAGTTCGTTGAAAGAATTTAACATGATTTAAAGCGTTTTTAATTAAGAATGTTACGGCCGTAAAAGTTTTATCGAAAGCTATAATAAATTTTTCGAAATAAAAGTAATATAAGCTTAAATAAAAAAGCTTTAAATATAAGCTTTCTTTTCGTAAAGTTATAAATTTCAACTTTAAGCTTGGTAGTATTAATTTACATTTATTAAGTTATTTTAACTTAATATTAAAAGAGTTAAATAATAGTTTTGAATTTTTATTTTTTATTTTAAAGTTATTTAGCGATAAGTTTCTAGATATTAGTCGAGATGTTAACGGTATAACGTTTAACTTAAGGTTTAATAGTATTATTAATTAAAAGTTTATACCGTACTATATAAGCGAATCGAATATATTAGCGAAACGAATAGTTTTTCGCATTTCGTAATAAATTACTTTAAACTAATCGGATTCTTTATTATTAAACATTTATGACTTTCTTATAAGTGCGCGTATTATATCCAGTTTTGTTATAGATATTATATTTTTGTTTTTCGTTTAAACTCTTTTACAACGATTACCTTTAGCCTTTTTTAATTACGATTATTTATTATTAGTCTTTTTTCTAGTTATAAAAGCTCTTATTTTTTTTATAGTAAAGGTTTTTTTTTTTCCTTTTTTCTTTTTACGATACCGGATTTTGCGATTATAATTCGAATAAGTTTAAATTATTTACGGAATATTTTTAGATTTTCGTGTAAAAATTTTTAAAACTTTAGTTTTCGATTTAAACACGTTTTAAATTTTTTTTTTAGCCGTTTAATAAAGTTAGATACTTAATTAATTGGGATATAGATCGTAATACGTAAGGTAAGTAATAAATTCGTTATATTTTTAATATATTAAAGCCGGATAAAAAACGTTCGTATATTTAAGTTAAAGATTTATTCGATAATCGATTTCATTTCAGTAGGCGTTAATTTCTGGGAATTAAATATAATATTAATTCGCGTGCGTTTATCGTTATATCGTTGATATGACGTAATTAGGACGGTTAAATATATAAAATGAAGTGTTGTATAATTAACTTCTAGTATTCATTTTTTTAATTTAAATGCTAGATTTATTTTCGCTTTTTTATAAGCGGTTTTATATTGTTGGTATTAAGAAACGGATAGTTAAAGTTAGGTGGTTAGAACGTGCTAAAATCCATTCGTTTTACTTATATATTCGGTTTCTTTATATAGTACGTTAACGTAAAACGATAAATTAATTAATTATTATTAAATTTAGTCGTATATTTAATATTAATAATTATCTTGTAAGTATTTAGGTAACAATAAAAACTTTTATTTGATTTAATAATTATAAATAAAATAATTTAAATAATTAAATTATCTTATAACCTGATATTATTTAAACGCAATAAAAGTGACGCATATATATATAATATTATAAATTTCTTTAAATCTGTTGAATTATCTCGAATTTATATTATATAAATATATAAATCTCTTTAAATCCGTTAAATAACTTCGGATTTAGATTATATAATCTATTTAAATCTTTAAAGCTGTAAAAATTCGGCTTCGACCGTATTTCTTACTTGTACAAAGTTTAATTCGTAATAAAAGAAATCAAAGTCTAACTTTTGTAGCAGTTAAAATATAATGCGTATATTTATGAAAAAGTAATAGATTTATTTAACGAAAATGACATCAATTAATTTTAATTAATTCAAATTAGTTACTATAAGATACTAAAAACCGGTTTGCTCGTTTCTATAGCTTGCTTACTTATGTAAGACGTTATATAAAAAATTAATAAAGAAATAATAATAACGTACCAGATATATAAATAAGAGATATATATAAGCGAGAGACTTTTTAAACTATTTTAATTATTTATTTTAATCATTTATTTCTTAACATTAGTATTATAGAACGCCTAATGAAAATGCGAAAAGAAACCTAGTTATTTAAGCTAAAAAACGAAACCCGAAAGTTAATTATAAAAGGCTTAGTTTTATTGATAAAGTTCTATATTTTACTTTAATATACCGTTTTAACGGTAGATACGCCGGAGCCGACATTATCTTTCCTTTATAAAAATTAACGCCGATCGAAAAAAAATCGATTATCGACCGAATTCTGAACTGAAATACATAAACGTTGTTTGTCCGGTTTTAATATATTAAAAATATAATTAATATATTTTTAATTTAACGCGTTAGAGAATACGTTAAAATTAACTAGACGTTGAACTTTATTAAGTAACGAAAAAACTCTAAATAAGTTTAAATTAGAAAATTGATTATTAACGGCTTTTATTCGAAATTTAAAAATATTTTATAAATAATTCGAACTTATTCGGGTTATAATTGTAAAATATAGTATTAAAAAAATTTATAAATTTAACGAAATTAAAACTTTAATAAAATTTTTATAAGAACGGATATAATAATTATTAGTACTAAAGAAACTAAGAAATGTAAATAAACGTAATAAAGAAATAATAAATAAGTTATAATTATTTAAGTTCTTAATTTCTAAAATTAAATTATACCGTTATTTATTATTACAACAAAAATAATTATTTTAAATTTTAGTACCGTAATACCTTATAAATCATAACCGATTAAAAGATTATATTAAATAATAATAATTAGATAATAAATAAATTACATATAAAATAAATTTAATATTTTAACATATATATTTAAAAGTATACGAAAACTTGCAAACGTTTTTTTATTTTCGACGGTTACGAAAGTTATTATTTAAATAGAATTCGAAAAGTATTACGTTAATTACGAAATTATTACGTTTTATATACCTGCGCATTTTTCGTATCAGCTTTAACTTTTTAATATATTTTATTTTCTTTATTTTAAAAGACGTTAACTTGTAATATATCGAGAATATTATACGACGTTATCATATTTATATTACTAAAAAGGATTTTTTTGCCGGCTTTTATAACGCGTTTTAAGTTATTATAATGTCCGATAATATTATATTTAAATTCGTAAAATTGATTTTAATCTATTCGATCTTAATAACGTTTTTTCTGAATTAAAAATTCTTTTAATTATGTTTACGGCGATAATTTTTCCGTTAACTTCCGCCGGTTTTATTTTCTTATTAAGGAAACCCTTTAAAAATATCCGTAAAGTACTAAAATAATGAGAATATCTATAAAGGAAAATTAAAATTTATTAAGGTAACTTATTAATAAAAATATTTAAATCGATTAATTTTATAATAAAAGGTTATATAAATTTTTTTTCCTAGAAAAGAAAACGCTTAAATACGCGAAATAAATCACATTTTAAGTAAACGTCGCAAGATTAAAAATAAACGTTTTTAAAAAGAAAAAATACTTACTATATAAAAAACTAGCTTTTTTAGCCTAAAAAAAGGTAATAAAAATGCAGCTAATAGCAACTAAAAGGGGTTGTCGTAAAGATGTTAAGACGAAAAAACGGAAATATGGCGTTTACGATAAGGCCAGATATAATACACGTACTTATAGAAGAATTATAAATATATCTAGCTAAGAAAAATCCGATTAATTTAAATTCATACGATATATTATTATTAAGTTATTTATATTTATTAATACGAAATATTAAAAAGCGGCCCGCCTATATATATCTCTCGCTTATATATGTGGCACGTTATATAAAACGTAATAATAGCGTTATTTATATAAGACTTTCGATTGTTATTAAATATATATTTTTGTAATTGTCAAAAAAGAATTAATTCGAATTTTCAATACGTATTTATATACATATATATATATCGAGATTTTAAACTATTTTAATTTTAATTTATTCGATATTGGTTATTTATATTATATTTTGTATTTTCGATATTGATATTTAAAATAATTGTTATTTTAGAAAATAAATAATAATAAAGTTTAATTTTACGAAATAACATTTTATATAATACTGATTTATTTTTAACTATTGTACTTTTTAAAAAAAGTTTATAAGGTTCCATATAAGCACGCGTAATATATAAGCATGCACAACACTTTTTTTAGCTATTTTAACTACATATCTTTAATTACCTATATCTTAATCTTAATATTATAAAACAACTTATAAAAAAACAAAAATAAACCTAATTATTTAGGTTAAAAAACGAACCTCGAAACTTGATTATAAAAAACTTAGTTCTATTTATAAAATTCCATTTGTTATTTTAACATACCGTATTACTGATAAACGCGCCCAAATTAATTTTACTCATTTTTCGTAAAAATTAACGCTAACCGAAAAAAAATCGATTATTGACCAGATTTGTAACTTAAATACGCAAGCTTTTTTTATCCAGCTTTAATACGTTAAAAATATAGCCAATATATTATTAACTCAGCATATTGTATAACGCGTTAAAATTAATTAGGTGACGAATTTTATTAAACGGTAAAAAGAATTTTAAACGTATTTAAATCGAAAAATTAATTATTAACGAATTTTATCCGTAAATTCAAAAATATTTCGTAAATAATTCGAATTTATTTAGGTTATAATCGTAAAATACGGTATTATAAAAAAGGATATTTATAATTTCGACGAAATTAAATTTTTAATAAAACTTTTTATAATAATAAACATAATAATTATTAATATCGAAAAACGTAAAAAGTTTAAATAAATGTAATAAAAAATAAATACTAAGTCATAATTATTTAAATTATTAATTTTTAAAATTAAGTTATAACGTACTATACCATTAAACGGTCCAAACTAATAAGCGGACCAATTTTGCCAACATTTTAATTATTTACCTTCAATTATTTATTTTTTAATATTAATAATATAGAACGATTTATTAAACAAGGGAGAATAAACTTAATTATTTAGGTTAAAAAACGAAATCCGAAATTTAGTTATGCGAAATTTAGTTTTATATATAAAATTGTTCTAACGATTTTAAAGGCCCGATATTACGGTAAATACGTCCGAACCGATATTATCCTTTCCTTATAAAAATTAACGGCGATCGAAAAAAAATCGATTATCGATCGAATTTTTAATTTAAATACGTAAACGTTTCTTGTCCGGCTTTAGCATGTTAAAAATATGGCAAATTTATTGCTTATTTAACGCATTACAGAACGTATTGGAATTAATTGGGCGTCAAGATTTGTTAGATGGCAAAAAAAATTTTAAATGCGTTTAAATCGGAAAATTAATTATTAACGGGTTTTATCCGAAAATTTAGAAACATTTTGTAAGTGGTTCGAGTTTATTCGGGTTATTATCGCAAAATACGGCATCGTAAAAAAAGATATTTACAACTTCGACGAAATTAAATTTTTGATAAAGTTTTTTATGGTAACGGGCATAATAATTACTAGTACCAAAAAACGTAAAAAATTTAAATAAATGTAATAAAAAAATAAAGAATAGGTTATAGTTATTTAAGTTGTTAATTTTTAAGGTTAGGTTATGCCGTTATTTATTATTATGGCGGAAAAAACTTATTTTAGGTTTTAGTACCGTAATAACCTATTGCTAATAACCGATTAAAAAGTTGTATTAAGTAATAATAATTGGATAATAAATAAATTAAGTTTAAAATATATTTAATATTTTAATAAATATATTTAAACGTATACGAAAGGTTCGAAACGTTTCCTTATCCTCGACGGTTACGAAAATTATTATTTAATGGAATTCGAAAGATATTGCGCTAATTACGATATTATTACGTTTTGTATGCTTACGTATTTTTCGTATCGGTTTTAATTTTTAACGTATCTTATTTTTTTATTTTAAAATGCGTTTATTCGTTATATATCGAAAATTTAATACGACGTCATTATACCTATATTACCAAAGAAGATGTTTTTGCCGGCTTTTACGTCGCGTTTAAAGCTGTTATAACATTTAACAATATTAAATTTGAATTTGTAAAAGCTGGCTTTATTTTATTTAATCTTAATAACTTTTTTCCGAATTCGAAATTTTTGCACTTATATTTACGCCGATTATTTTTCTGCTAACTTCCGCCGGTTTTATTTGTTCCCCGCCGGTAAAGACCTTTAAAAATATTTATAAAGTAATAAAATAAGGACGTTATTTGTAAAGAAAAATTAAAAATTATTAAGGCAGCTTATTAATAAAAATCGTCGAATCGGTTAACCTTGACAAAAAATAACTTGTTACTTTTACACGAAATTACTTTTTTTCGGGAAAAAAACGTTTAATTACGGGAAACGAATTACGTTTTAAGTAAACGTCGGAAAACTAAAAATAAACGTTTTTAAAAAGGAGGAATATTTATTATATAAAAAGGACAAAGTTTTCTGGCCGAAAAAAAGGAGGTGGTAAAAAAATGCAGCTAATAACGGCTAAAGGTAGTTATTACAAAAAGGTTGAAACTAAGGAACGAAAGTATGGCGTCTGCGGCAAACCCGGATATAATACGCGTATTTGTAAAGAAGCTGTAAATACGTTTAGCGAAAAAAAATCCGATTAGTTTAAATTGATTTAGTATGTTATGGTTGTATTATTTGGATTTGTTGTTACGAAGTGCTAAGAAACGGTCCGCTTACTAGTTTAGACCGTTTAATGGTATAGTACGTTACCGTTATTTATTATTATAACGAAAAAAAAATATTTCAAATTTTAATACCGTAATAATTTATTATTAATAACCCACTAAAAGATTATATTAACTAATAATAATTAAATAATAAATAAATTAAATTTTAAATAAATTTAACATATTAATAAATATATTCGGCTACGTACGAAAAATTTAAAAAATATTGCGTTAATAATAATATTATTATTCTTTATATACCCGCGTACTTCTTATATCGGTTTTAACTTTTTAATAGTTTTTATTTTTTATTTTAAAACGCGTTTATTTGCGCTATATCGAAAACTTAATATAACGTTATTATACCTATATTACAAAAAAAAATTCCTTACCGGCTTTTATAATACGTTCTAAACTGTTATAACGTTCAATAATATTAAATTTAAATTCGTAAAAGTTGGGTTTATTTTATTCGATTTTAATAACGTTTTTTCCGAATTAAAGATTCCTTTAATTATATTTATGCTAATTATTTTCCCGTTAACTTCCGCCAGTTTTATTTTATCTTTTACGAAAACCCCTAAAACTATTTATAAAGTAATAAAATAAGAACGATATTTATAAAAAAGAACTTTAAAATTTATTAAGATAGTTCGCCAACAAAAATATTTTAATCGGTTAATTTTGTAACAAAAAATTATATATTATTATTATAAAAAACTACTTTCTTTCGGAAAAAAAAAACACATCCAACTACGCAAAACGAATTATATTTTAAACAATCGTTATAAAACTAAAAATAATCGTTTTCAGAAAAGAAGAATACTTATTATATAAAGAAACAAACTTTATTAGCCTAAAAAAAGAGGATAATAAAAAATATAGCTAATAATAGTTAAAAAAGATTATCGTAAAAAAGTTAAAATTAAGGAACGGAACTATAACCTTTATAGTAAGCCCGGATATAATACGCGTACTTATAAAGAAGTTAAAAATACATCTAGCAAAAAAAAAATCCGATTAATTTGAATTAATGCAATATATTATTATTAAATTATTTGAATTTATTGTTACGGAGTGCCAAAAATTGTTACGCGTGCTTATATATTACACGTGCTTATGTAGCACGTTAATTATAATGTCTGATAATAAAAAAAACTTTATTAAAAAACTCGTTTTATCGTAATAATATACATTTTTCTACAACGTTATATTTTATAATTATAATTTAATCTAACGTATTATATAAGCGAACGGCCAAAACAAGCAAGCGGACCGTTTTTTATTATTCTGCGATAACGAACTGAAATAAATTATTTATAGCGTAATAAATTTTTCAAATTAATTAGATTTCTTATTATTACACGTTTTTATTACTTTTTTATAAATACCCGTATTATAACCGGGCTTATCGTAAATATTATATTTTCGTTTTTTTTTAAATCCTTTTACGACAATTACTTTTAATCTTTATTAGCTATAATTATTTATTATTATTTTCTTTCTTAATTATGAAAACTTTTATGTTTTTTATAATTAATGTTCTTCGTTTTAAAAACGTATATCTTTAATTCTCTTTAACGTTTATTAAAAACATAATTCGTTTTATAAAATAACGGTTTTTTCTTCGTAAAAAATCGTTTGCGTATAAAAATATTAAAATATTTTTGCCGGCGAGTTTCCTTAATAATTTCTAATCTTCTTTTATAAATAACGTTCCGGTTAAATTATTATAACAACATTTTTAAAAGCTTTCGTAAATAAGAAAAAAATAAAATTAATAAATTAAATTAAATAAGGATCGATATAAATACGATTAAAACTTTAAATTTAAAAGAAATATTATTAAAATAAAATAAACCTCGTTTTTATAAATTCGGCTTTAATATTATCGGTTATTATAATAACTTTAAACGCGTTACCGAAACCGGGGATAAGATCTGTTTTAATAATATATATAATATAACATCGTACCTAATTTTCGATATATAACGAATAAATATGTTGTAATATTTAAGAAAAATATATATTAAAAAACTAAAACCGCTAGGAAAAATAAATAAATCTATATAATGTAATACTTTTATTAATTCAATACTATTTTTATAACTATTAAAAATTAAAAAACCGTTTGGAATTTCAATACGTATTTTAATATATTTATTAAAATATTTAATTCTTTTATCGTCTAACCGTTTTCGTTTATAATAATGTTTTAATTAAATAAAAGTAAATTATCGGTAAATTAAAGAAAACATTTATTTTTCCGATAAGGATAATAAATAAAGGTAAAATTTAATTTAAAAATTTAATAATTTATATTATTAAAAAAAATTCCATTATTAAGTTTTCTAAACTCTTTAACGTTTTTAATATTAATAATAATTATGCCAGTTTGTATAAAAAACTTTATCAAAAATTTTATTTCGTTAAAATTATAAATATATATTTTTACGATATCGTATTTTATAATTATAAGTCGAATAAATTTAAATTATCGTATAAAATCTTTAAATACCTTTTTTCGATTATAATATCTTTTAACAAAAATTTGTTGTTTATTAAAACTAAACGTTTAATTAATCTCGATACGTATTATAACACCTGAAATAATTAATAAATTCGTTAAATTTCTAATATATTAAAGCCGAATAGGAAACGATTAAGTATTTAAATTAAAAATTTATTCTATAATTCATTTTTGTTTTCGATCGGCGTTAATTTTCGCGAATTAAAGATAATATCGCTTTATATATATTTATTATAATATTAGGCTTTTGAAATAATTTCGATAATATTATATATAGAATTAAGCTTTTTATAATTAGTGTTTTATTTTCATTTTTTTAACTTAAACGGCTAGGTTTATTTTAAATTCTTTTATAAAACGTTTTATAATCTCAATATTGAAAAGGATATAAATTGAATTAAATACTTAAAAATTTAAGAAGATTAATCCGTTCGCTTATTTAAACCGTTCGTTTATATAGTACGTTAATTAAAATTAAAAGTTTATAAAAAAGTTTAAATTTTCGTTTTAAAATTTAAATAATATATTTTTCGCTTTAAATATATTTTAACTTTTTTATCGTTTAATAAAGTTTAATACTTAATTAGTTTTACGTCTATTGTAACAAGTTAAGTTAATAATAAATTCGTTATATTTTTACCGTATTAAAATTAAAAAAAAAAAAAACCTTTACAAATTTTACTTAAAGTTCGGTCGATAATTAATTTTTTGAGTGGTAGTTTTAGTTTTCGTAAATTCGTTATTATATTAATTTCTAAAAGCTTTCTATAAATTCGAGTTTGTAACGTAAAGAAACTACTTTTATATATTAAGGCGACAACCCCATAAACGAGCCACTCTCTCAACGAGCCGCCCTTTCTCATACAAAATCAAGAACTCTACATATTTATAATTAAATAACAAAAATAGATATCAAAAAGCGGGTAACGGAATATTGATTTAGGACTTAAAACAAGGCCGTGTGAAAAATATTATTTAGAAATATTAATATCTTTATTAAAAAAAAATTTGAAATTACGAAAATGCAAGCTTAACATTTCCCTATACAAGCTGTATAGGAAATTGTTAAGACTAAACGGATAGATTTAGTTTTAAATAATTACGTAACCGTGCGCTATAACAATTGGAATTAAATTTTAAAAATAACTTTCTATATCTTCCAAAATATACATAAAAATTTAGATCTATATCTGTAATATTTGTTACGTTATTAGTATTTTAAAAAGCAGTATAGTTTTTCGAATATAAAAGTTTCTTCACTTTTAAAAAAAAATATATCATATCGTTTTAAATAGTAAAGATATTTAAAAAAGATCGCCTTAAATATATAATGTCCGCATTTGAATTATTATATATAAAGTATTTTTTTTTCTATCTTTATTAAATAAAAAGTTATAAGCTTTTTTATATATTGGTCCAAATAAATAGAAAATGTATTGGGAAAAAGTTTACCGAATATAAGAAATTTAAAAAAAAATGTATTACGTACTGAAGACATTTTTATTTGACAACATTATTTTTGAAGGTCATAAAGCTAATAATATTTCCGATAATGCCTTTTTTTTTTTTCCGATTTTTATTCGAATTTTAAAGTGTTGTTGAAAATATAGTAATTTCAGCGATTTGTATGGAGAAATGGCGGCCCGTTGAGGGGGTGGCTCGTTCATGCGGTTGTTGTCTTAAAATAAATTGTTTTATATTAAATTTCGATATTTTTTTTAAACTTAAACGGTTTAATCTATTCTGAGTTCGTTTATGAAACGTTCCATAATACTGGTATTAAAAATTGGGCGATTAAAAATAGGTGGTTAAAATGGGCAAAAAAAGTGTCCGACGAGCTTGTATGGTACGTTAGCAGCTGTATTTTAGGAGTTGACAGAGAAGGCTCCACCATGACTTTTCTAAATAGACTCCACTGCAACAGTAAATGGGTCATGGCAGCCGACCAACTAGGCCAGGTTGGATGACGACAGCCTTTGCATCGGCTCGGCTTCGCCGAATTCACACGTGTTTCGACAGCACTTCTCGACCTTTCCCAAGATTATGGATATGGACCCACGCGGCGCTAGCCTTAGCCGGCAACCGGAAAACCGTTGTTATCGTCGAGTTACCTACAGTATATAGGAGCCATAAGAGTATGTTGCTGGGTTTGTATCCCTGTCTCGTGTAGCTCAGACAGACATATCACACCACTGCTAACTGCTTTTTTCGAAGCTATGGTATGTACTTTTGATTGTACTCCTCACTGGGACGCCACGTGCCGGAGGAGTTTCTTGGTGGAATAGTTCGTCTGCTGCAAGGAAGACCTTCACCACGGTTGCGTGCGACTCACTGGTCAAGCCCAATGCGGACACCATCTCGCAGCCCATGGACGAGTTTACATTTGGTGTTCACCATTTTAACACGGTCAGACGTTGGGTAGTTTAGCGAGGAGACGGCTGCATGAAGCGGCATGATGTGTCTTCGTTTACCGCAGTTCATACTTGGCATCCCGGATGGAGGTGGGGCCTCAATGATGAGCGTGACTCGGGCCGACGCCATGAGGTCACATTGGCTGCGACGGTAGAGGCGGCTACGCCAACGCATACCGTTTTCTCCCTCCTTCAACACCTTCTACCTTAGACGGATGCTCCTTGTCCACCGACCCAACTTGAAGGGGTGGTTCTTCCGCAATATCCCCACGAACCACAGATATGTGTGGCAACTACAAGTTACAGGGGTGTATTTAGTTTCCTCCACCTAAGCCACTTTACCACCAGGTAGAGCATGGACATTGCAGACCGTTCTGTTAATGTTTACCGCTATTGCAGGTTGTCGATCTTCGAATATTATCAACCTTGAACGACATTGACGACGTTATATACCATATAATTCTTATACGCATTTACACTCTAACCCCGCAAGGCATATAGTAGGCCAGTGGACGGAATTAAGTAAAAATACTCCTATAACTTGTAGGTAGTCGGCAAACCCCTGCACCCAAGAGCGAGGCAAGAATCAAAGAAACAATGCTATCGGCCCCGTACGACGTTCCGGTGACCCCTGACCGAGGTACCAAATCCTGCTGGGGCCAAAGTGCACTTCATAAATGAAAACTGAAAATAGACGATAGGATGGGGTTTTCGAGATCCAGTTCATAGTACCTAATACATTGCGGTGTGATCGGTGTACGACAGCTCAAATCTTCAGCGAGCCGATTCTTAGAACCGGTGAAATTCGCGAGTCTCCTACACCGCCAATACGTCCTACGGACAAGGAGCCATGGACTACCTTATTGCCTGGTTTGCTTTTCGAAACACCTTGGCCCAAGAGACTGGCAGATTGGCCGTGTTTGATGCCCAATCGAAGATTCAACTATGCGTTCGCTAAGACGGCGGGCGGGTCTATCCCTATCACCACCTCAAGCGCAATTTCCACTGGGACACTAAAAGGGCTAGTGTAATGACGGGATACGTGTCATGTAGTGAACGGGAATCTGCTAGCCGACCAGACTAGATCGACCGCCGCTTCTTTGCTTCGGAACTGTGCTGGTTAATATTGGATCCCTATGAGGCCCTGACATCACACACCGAAGCATTTGCAACGGAAGTAGATTTTTCTCGTTGAAAAACGGCTATAGCGATGAGAAAAAGGTCGCCGGAGATAGCCGGGGGCGGTCCCACATGGGCATGATCTATTGAGCCAAGGGCTAGCTATTGAGCAGCTATTGAGCCTTTGATTCCATAATCAGGGGAATGACACGCTACTCCGGAAGCCGAGGGCCGGCCGATGATTCCGGAGAGTAGCTCAAGCAGCCGGAACTTCCGGCGGCATCTGACGTAAGACAGGGCTCACGATTGCGACAAGGCGGCATTTCTTATGCAAATTGTGACTTGGAGACTTTGCTATGGCGAAATAGTATGGGAGGCGTATGGCTTTGTTATCTTGCCATGGGTGAACACATTCCTCTCCGAGGCGCCTCATTGATGAGCGGGCTGTTGGCCATAGGGGGGCATTTAACCGTTACCCGAACGTGTGATGGTCGTATGGAAGCATACAGTACAACTAGAGTAGCTATAGGTTCCAACCCTCTTAAGGTTGGAGCCTTCCTCGTCTACCGCCATGTGCGTCCTCCTCGACGTAGTATAATCAGGATGTCCTGATTGGCATGCCAACCTCTGGGCAGAGTTCAAGGAATTTACAAAGCGCTGGGAGAGAACTGGAGCCTCTCTTACATCTGGTTTAGGCTGGCCGCTGCGATCTATTGGAACTGTGTGAGTTTCTATAGCTCGGGTCGGAGACATGCGAGTTTCAATACAACCTATGCACAATTTGGGTGCGTTTTAATTCTAAGGCCCTGTTGCCGGTATTTTCTTTCAGGCAAGTCTTGAAACTCGAAGAGTTGGAAGTTAGAGCTCTCAACTATCTATATATGTTCTCCCACGTTGGCGTTGCTCTAAAGCTAGTCAACGGCGACTTATGACATGATCTCTTGGTATTTATAACGTGCATTTGGAGATTCAGTTTTAGTCAGGGGGAACTTAACAAATATCTTTCACCCCAAAAATACGTCAATGGTTTATAAAAGTAGTACTTTAATGCAACGTGTTATAATGAGGCTTATCAGTAAATAGATTCCCTGCCGTTGTGTTTCTTGTATGATGTCGAATCTGAATAGTGTCGAGTGTTAGACCCAGCTGAATGTTAGGTACGTCAGCTGAGCCTTGGCTTAGTTAGGGCAGAACTAGTGGAGATTGCTTTTCGCATCTCCGGTACCGCTTTCTTTCAGTTGTAACTTTTTTATTGTAGTTAAGGAGGCTTCACTACCCTCGCTCTCTAATTAGGGACCTCTCAGAGGTCACCCTGGTAATATCCTTTTCTTCAGCCGTGTAAGCTTCAGTGTGTGATGTCGGGGTCTTGTAGGTCGCCGTTTGGCGAGGCCGGTTCGTCGGGCCATTCTAAGGAGCAAGGGTGAGTCCAACTTTTCTGGGTATCAAGACTGACTCCCGAAAAGGAGGGGGCAGGAAAACTGACTTGATCCGACAAGGTCATAGGCTCCAAGAACGTTAGAATTCTCGCCACTGCCACCGCCAAACTGTAACGCGCTTTGTTAGTCTTCACGTCTATGGCCTTCCGACTGCCAACATTATGTACTTACCGCAGGGTGCATATACTGAACGCTACTGTCGACGACTGCAACCATAGCACCTTCTCCTAGGACACTAGCGTCGTGCAACTTCTGCACGCTGGTGGCGCTGTAAAATCCAGACTGGCATCTCGAGCGGCAATAGCGTCCTTGTCAGACCCAGCTGAAAACAAGGTCGTTGAACTGAGCCTTGGCTTAGTTAGCTTTGCTACTAGTGGAGATGCCGTTTGCATCTCCTATACAGCTTTCTCTCAGTTGTGACCGTTTTTATATGTATTTAAGAAAGCTTCCTCCCTTTCCAGATAGAACCTTTCAAAGGTCAACCTGGTAATATTCTTCTTTAACCATATATGTTTCAATATATATTTCAAAGGTTTCTAATTATAAGCCCGGTCCGCATTCTTTTTGATTATACTTTGATACATTTATTATATACCTTATATACGTCGCCTTTGAGGTTATGCGTAGCCCCTTCATTGTTTTTGTATTATTTTATAACCTATTACCGCCTTTTATTAAAGATATCTTTATTTAATTACTATATTTTTATTATTTTAACCTCGTAGGCAAAAGTGTTGCAATTCTTCAGGCTGGGGGGCTCTTGGTTGCTGTCTGTTGCTCTCCCACAACTGGGGGTGGGGGAGCAGCCACATATAGGCTGTCAGCTCCTTTGCTCTTGCAATCCTAGGGCCCCAAACCAAAGCCCTTTTGCTCCTTTTAACGCCCTTTTAACAAATCACCTCATCTGCCGACGCGCCCTCGTGGCCCCAGGGTTGCCATGAAGCCGCTCAGACCCTCGCCGGCGCTCTCAAGCTTTTAGAAAAGTACCTCCGCTCGACCTGTACACGTCCTCTAGTCCCACCGGAATAAAATGTGCCTCGTTTGGCCCCTTTCCATGGTGTAATACCTTCGAATCCTCCAGCTGCTTTGGGTAATCCTTTCCCATATAACCTCGTAATAACTTCGTTGACCTCTCAGTAAATTTCTAGCGTTCCGACTTCCTCTCCAACGTTCCGATTTCCACGCGCAAGGCGTCAGTGTCGTCGTTGACGTTGCTATTAATGGGATACTTCCTCGTGGCCAGTTGTTCCAGGTCGAAGCCCTCCGGCTGACCTCCTACATCTTTTCCAGGCGCCAACGTAGCCCTCTCTCTCTCTTTCGATGATCTCCCTCGATGATCTCTCTCTCCCGGGTCTTCTCGGACGTCACCGCATCGACGAGCCTACCGCTTCTTGTCGATCACGGCCACTGCCTTGAGCAGACGCTTCTCTTCTGAAGCAATTAAGGGAACTTCAAAACCTTCTTCTCTAAGGTTGAGCCGGTTTCTCTCGGATTTGCTTCTAAGCGCCCTCACGCCGAGCCTGCCGTCGAATCCGCCCCCTCCTAGCCTTCCGTACCGAAGCGCAGCGGTACGTCGAATGCAACACAAAATGGGTGGATCGGGATGTCAATTTTCTGCCGTCAAAAGTGCCAAAAGACGGAACCAGAAGATGCTACCATGTGGGCAAAGTGTTGCAATTCTTCAGACTAGGAGGGGTCTGGGTTACCTCAGCTAGCTCAGGCCTCTCTGGCTCGTTCTCCATTTTCTTCAAAGTCACTCAAGTACCGCTCTATAACGTTAAAAATTAACCAATCAGATTCCAAATCACCGTAACGAACCAGCGAGGCCTAAAATCTATTGATACGAAAAGGAGACCCGTATAAGGCTTTTTTTTTTTTGAAATTTTTTTTTTTTAAAATTTTTTTGAATTTTTTGAATTTTTTTTGAAATTTTTTTTTTTTTTTTGAAAAATTTTTTTTTTTTGAATTTTTTTTTGAATTTTTTTAAACGAAATTAAAATTAAAAATTAAAAATCCGTAATAATAATTTTTTTTATAATCACATATATATTTATACTGTTATTTAATATCAATTTATTATTTATATTATTTTAATGTTAATAAAATTCGTTTATTATTTTAAATTGTAACCTATTTAATAATAATACGTTTTCTCAGCCGCCAACCTAGTGCACGGACCATTTGGGAGTTCCGGCTCCTGCATCCAGTCGGCTGCCAATTGGAATGGTTGAGGGCGTTGGAGCTTGGTAGGGCTCTGGAACCAATCAAAATCATCCTATACTTCCATTTATTTGTCATCGTATTTCGATCTCCCTAATTGGGTTTTTCATCCGGCCCGCCTGTGGATGCGGTTTTTCGGGGTGCTTTTGGTCGCGTCATATTACTGGACGTATATGTATATAATGGACCAGACGTTAACGTATATAGTTCGATACCTTATTAATAGCACTTTACCTTATATATAATAATAATAATTTATATTCGTTATATTATTATCATTATTATTATTATTTTTAAACTTCATCTTAGGCCTCGCTGGCTCGTTCCGCGGATACGGCATTTGATTGTTTAATTTTAGCGTAAAATAATAATACTTAGAGCAACTTGGATATGAGCCAGCGAGGCCTAAGCTAGCCGGGGTAACTTTTAAGCGGGTTACTGGTTACTGGCAAAGATAGGATGTTAAACGAACGAGAGTCGATATTAAGAGAACAGGAACGAAAGCCCCTTAAGAATGTATCTAGGTATAATAAGTATATTGAAATTGGATGAAGACACCTATTAACCTGGGGTCTGATGCATCCTTATATGAAGACGTGTCACCACATTCCATTATCTTTCATGTATGCGCCCTTAACCCTGTATCAGCATCAATCAGGATCACGGCTCTATTATAATCATGCAATCTTCAGACACGCTCCGAGCACGACTAGACTGTCCATTGTCCTCCCTCAGTAAGTAAACACCAACTCGACGAGTCTTCTAAGTTTATATCCAAGCTATATCAAACATAGGGCAATGACCAGCCCCTGAAAGCCGGCCGAGGACTAGCCTTGTCATATATGCGGTCACACCCAATACCCTGCTTTTATTATCCCTAGCTGATCCTCTATATGTGCACGCAGCCTTATGTTCCAAAGCGCCAGTAATGGAAATAACAATACCCAAACTCCCGTTGGCATGCTTGCTATCCTAAAAGGCTCGGGGTGGAGTCAAATCAACCAAAATGTTGAGGCACTACAACACGCAACTTGTGTCATGCCGTTAACTTATTCGGTTTTCTGAACAGAACCACGGAACGTACTGAAGATGCAGTGATTTCCAGGTCCCATTAGCGCAGCATGTACGACAAATCCGGCAAATCTTGAACGATCCGCCGGACGATCTCGTCCTGCCCCCGTTGCGCACCGGCATCCTCGATTGGTCCGAGCACTGCCTTCGGAGCCGGCAGCGAGGTCTCGGTCATCTGAACAGACGAAGCGACCGACGGCACGGTAACGGTCGCGCTCACGTCGGTGTCGTGGGGTTCCTGTCCCGCCGTTGGTGGAAACGAAGGCACCCTCTCCAATGGATCCCCAGCCTTGGAAGCGCTGTCCGGTGCCTCGAAAACCGATAGATCACTGAAATCCCATGGATTGCCCGCTGGAGTCTGCGGAATTGGTATGTCCTGCGTTAGTTTTTGGGGTTGGCTCTTTTGCGCCGCCGGCGAAGATGAAGGCGCCTTCTCTAGAGAATCGCTCGCCTTAGAAGCACCGACCAGCGCCTTGAAAACCGAGAACTCGCCGAAAGTCCATGAATTATCTGTGGGCGTCTTAGGGATTGGTATATTATGGGGCTGTCTTTGAGGTCGGCTTTTTCCCGTTGTTGGTGGAGATGAAGACGTCTTCTCTGGATGATCGCCTGCCTGGCTTGGCTTAGAAACGCTGGCCGGCACCTCGAAAACCGAGAGGTCTGCAAAATTCCGTGGATCAATACCGGCGGGTGTCTGGGGAACTGGTATATCCTGGGGTTGCTTCTGGGGCTGGCTGCTTTCCGTCGTGGCCGAAATTATCCCTTCGATCGAGGGATGCGTTTCGACTTCTGGTGACGATACCATTTCGCCCCAGTCATCGTCGTCATCGTCTGAGGCCTTGTCGCCCATACTCGTCCGTTGCTGGGACGGCTGGGGTGGCCGGGGTGGCTGGATAGGTGACGGAGCCGTTACACGGGCGCTTAATGTTGAGACCGAGGGCTGACTCGGTGGCTCGAGCGAATATCGCGACTTCTCGGTGGGAATCGTTTTATCTACCTTCGGTGATTCGTGGGCGTTTGAACTCCACCCGAAGCTAGCGACGGGGGTCGAAGGAATCTCACTTGGATTTAGTGAGCTGACTGAGGTCCGAGACGCCGTCATAGGGACACTAGGGGAGCCAATGGAACGTATGGACGAGGCGGTACTGTCTCGTGGTTGCTGCACTGAGCTAGTTCTCGAGTGCGCTGATTTGCGTCCGAATATGGTATTGAGATCGATAGGGACGGCATTGGAGTCCCAATTGAAAACGCTTGTGCGTTTACTGCCCCCCAGTATCGCTCTCCCCGTGTAGGAATCCTCCTCCATCCATCTCCTGACGATCTTCAGAGTCTCGTCGCGCGCTTCCGAGTTGGACCATGTGACCCTGTGATAGTTCTCTTCGTCTCCCGAGTCATGTTTCCGCAGGGAGCCAAAGCGCGAGATACGGTGCCAAGCCTTGCGCTCCGATATTGATGTGAAGCTATCGGTTACCAATCGGTCTGGCACTTCAGTATGTCCCTCAGGCTCTTCATCCGACTCCACGGGCGGGGATAATTTATCGAGAGCTCCCAAGTCGACATCGAAGTTGATTGGTCCGAACTTATCAACAAGCTCTTTCATTGCAGAGGTAGTTTTTGGAGGTGGACTTTGAGGTTCGGTAGCGTTTATCGCTGGGATTTGCGGTACGTTATCTTCACCAGCAGCTTTTGGGGTAGAAGACCGGTCAGACACTGCCGAAGCAGCAGACGAGCCAGGTCTTGAGCCCGCGTCTCCCTGTCCGGCATCCTCGAAACCTCCAAAATCCGCACCGTCATCATCTTCCCCTCTGGCTATGTTTGGATTTGGAGATCCCTCTGCGCCTTTCCCTCGCCGCGTAATATCTTGCTTGTCGACTGATTGTAGTTCCTCAGTAGTAGCCTTCGCTAAGCCATTATACATACCCACCAGCTCTTGGACTTTGGACGGTTTTCGGGAAAGGCCCTGACGGCGGGATTTCGTGTCCTCATCGATGGAGGTGATAGGTGAATCTTGTCGATCTATCTCACGGCTGCTGGTGTGGGAGAAAGTCGAGGACGGCCTAGGAGAGGTCTCCTGTACGTCATTATTCAGGATAGACTTCGCAGTCGACTTCCCTAAATCTTGAGGCCCGGTGATTACTGGCGGCACCGGCGGTTCGTCGAGCTCGTGTTCCACAACTTTCGCCAACGCTTCCTCTTTTAACTCCGCTTCGTTCTCGACCACGTCGCACCTCCCAATTTCTATGCCCAAACCTGTCGGTCGCGTAACTCCCTCTCGAGACCAACGGTCCTGTTTTGAGGCCGCATCTTCTTGTATGCTTGGCGCGAGTGATGATCCCGTGTTCCTTCTGTTATTCAGAGATGACTCTGCGGCCCATGGATCGGGGGAGCTCTGTCGGAATATCGAAGACGTTCTCGAGCGCGGAAGCGGTTTCAATCCCGGTGAGGTCGCCGTGCTGCCAGGCCATGCAAACGGGCTCGCCCTCCCGGATCCATCGAGTCTAGGAGTTGTAGGATGTTGTTGAAGCGCGGAGTCCCCCCACGTTCCCCAGTCCCCGAATGCGCCATCCTCAGCCCACGGCGACTGGCCCGGGGAAATCGAAAGACTACCGACGAACGCTCTGGGGGGAGGACTCAGCAGAGTCTCGGGTAGCGTGGGCCGCGCGAGTTCGGTCTTCGGCGGAGCGTCGGATGCGGCCCATGGCGAGCCCCATGGATCGTCCATGTTGCTTTGAAGCAATTCTCATCGTCGGGGCGACGTGTAAACTGATAGTCAGCCCTATGCGGTCGTACCCGGAGCCGGATACGTTCGGAGCAAGGCTATAATGCGAATGTGGCGTTGCTGTTAGAGTTGGGACAAGCCATCGTTAGTCAACCTTTAGCTGGAAACCGTTTGTATGAGCCGCAGGCTAAGAGGATCGTTGTCGCAATTGCCTGAGCGGCCGAAACACTTATGGTCGAGAGTCAAGATCGCGAATGTTCAGGGGGAAAGAAAGGTTGCAGGTTCCACACTCCTATTGTCGCTGGCTGGGGAGCTGGATAGGGCGAGATGTCAGGGATTACATAATAAAGTGAATTGAACGGACCTCACATTGTTGCCAAGCAGCCACATTATTGGTAGAACCCGCTCAGTTTTTATGGCTCATGTGGCTGGTGGATATTACATCATTTTAGCTACTAAGGTACTTTCATTGTTACCTTGGGGTTTCTAATGGTCAAATGTCTGTCGTAAGCCCCGCGGATGGGGCAGTGGCTTGCTGATGCTGATAAATGCATTCATCACCCGCCGATACAGGCCTAGTTTTGGGGATTTCTCCAAGCCGATATCAGGAACTTCGAGAGCTTCAAAGCCAAGAAACATCATGTCTCCTTTAAACCACCCTGAGTTTTCATCCCACACCTGTGCTTGTCGTACATTCTCTTTGGGTACTAGCCCGACTATATGTCATGAACAATGTCTCTTTCAAAAATCAAGCATATCGTCCTAGTATGTAAGTCGCTTAGCCGATAATGACGAGGTGTCTGACTAGGAGCATAGGTACTTTCCGGAAAGGGCGGCGTAGGCAAATCGTCTGTAACCACGCAGCTTGCTCTATCGCTTTCCCTTGCAGGTCATTCGGTCGGCGTCCTCGATGTTGACCTTACCGGGCCTTCAATACCGCGCATGTTCAATGTAGAAAATGCAAAAGTCACATCGGCGCCGGGTGGCTGGCTCCCCGTACCGGTACATAGCGCGAATCCCGAGTCCGGGGTCGGCGAGTTACGGTGCATGAGTCTCGGCTTCCTACTACAGAGAAGAGGCGATGCGGTTGTGTGGCGGGGACCGAAGAAGACGGCGATGATCCGGCAATTCTTATCGGATGTGCTATGGGGAGAACTTGACTATCTACTCATTGACACGCCACCGGGGACGTCGGACGAGCACATCTCACTCGCGGAAACCTTGTTGAAAGATGCACTGCCGGGACAGGTCGCCGGTGCGGTGGTCGTAACGACGCCTCAAGCGGTAGCCACGGCCGATGTCCGGAAAGAGTTGAACTTCTGCGCCAAAACGGGAATATCGGTGATTGGAGTCATAGAGAACATGGCCGGATTTGTGTGTCCCAACTGCGCCGAGTGCACCAACATCTTCGGCAAAGGGGGTGGCCAGGTTATGGCAGAAGACTTCAAAGTGCCGTTTTTAGGAGGCATACCAATCGACCCTCAGTTTGTCATGCTGGTGGAAACTGGAAGACGGCCCGCGTATCCTCAGGGGACAGTTATCAATGGCCAAGACTTTTCACAACAAAAAGAAAACGCGCAAACCGAACCGACAGAGCAGGAAGAGGGTAAGGAGGCAGGCTTGCTGGCAGAGAAATATCGGAGCTGTTCACTAGAGCCTATCTTCAGGAAGATAACGCAGGATATCGTCACGGCAATTGGCTGAAAAGGCGTTTCATCTATTTTAAATTAGCACAGGTTGGGTTGCTCTCAGATAGGATGGAGATCGCTGGCGGATATCCTGCCCTATCTTGTACGAACGTAAAAAGCGCCCCTAGCCAAGCTCAGTTGCCGAATTTACCTAGATACTTGCCTAGGCACTTAGCCTTTAGTCTAGATGTCCCGAGAACAGAAGCTGTCGGGTTATCAGCGAAATGACATGGCGACGTGAATGAACATGAGCCATCTATCACACAGCCCAGCCGACTAAATCGAGCAGAAATAAAATCTGGATCTGAAGGATTCCGCGGAATTGGATGTTTTTACGGTTTATGTAGTTGATTACCGAACTGTCAGCATAGCATCAACTGCCAATGCAACATGATGCTTTTCTCGAATATTGAAAGCTGGACTTGTCGCAATCTGACGATCCTGTTGTTATGCACGGGGTAAATAAAACGAAGGCTCCAGAAGCTCTAACGAGATAACAAATGCGATGATACGTAGAAGAAATCATGATACTGTAAGAACGGAATCGCATTGGATTCCCATATAGGTATCCCTAGTATCCCTAGAGTAAATCCCACCTGCCTGATAAAAAAGCCTGTGTGCCTGATTGTGACCTCACCTGCCAAGCTGCCAAGCCGCCAGGCCAGCACAAGCCCAGCTCACTCTGTCTTCTGTCTTCTGTCACAAGCTCAGCCCCTCAAGCTCGCCTGGTTGCATCAGCCAGCCAGCGAACAAGCCAGCCAACCAGCACTGGTGTTGCCGTGTTTTCCACCAGCGTATGAAGATCGAGCGCAAAAGTGTGCAAACATACCTTGTCGGGCGTACAGCCTTCAATTGTGACTTACACGCGTTATTTCCCGCTCGAGAACACTACAGCATAAGGGACTTCAACTGTGAGGGCGTTATAGCTGCACTAAATGTACCTCATAACAAATATATACTTTTAGAGACCGTAACTATTGACCTAATCTTACCATACGTTGCTTTGTAGGTTTCGTAGCGTACCATGGGCCTGGTTCGGTATATTCGTAAAACTTTTTGCACTTGACCTTTGTCCAGTACTGCCCTGGTACCTACCTAGTATTATACAATGGTCTTCCTAGCTTATCCGGATCTGTTTCCGATAAATTATGTATCGTCTTACCTAAGCTTCAGTTAAAATCGCAACAAATTCTGGTAGATATATACAAAAGACAACCTGCCATGATCATCCCAGGAGCTCTGCAAACGCCAGGACCCACATACAATAACAACGATGGCACGCTGTACAAACCCGATTTTATTATTCATGGTCTCCCGTAGAAAATCTCTCACCGACTCAAGGACTCGAAATCCGCTCCCATATCTACAAAAACTTCTATATCTTCGTGCAAATAATAGAATTTCCAGGTATGTGTCTTTTTACTATCGATTGAGATTCACTGAGCCTTCCAATCACCGAATTCCATCCGACCCGATCCAGCGACTTGAAGTTCTGCGTGAAGCTGCACGTGGTTTGGGCCTGTTTGCGCGCATACTGCAGCTCGCATCATACAGGGCCAGGTAGAGTAGGGTGGCAGGACAAAGTAACCCCCCCGCCATCGATTGGTTACCCAGGAAGCGCCTAGTAGTTTACAGCGGACCCAGAACACATATGGGAAATTTTCTATTTTAGTGGAAAATCTCGTGAAAATCGCCTCAGCCGCCATCACCACAATCACAAGTCCAAATACCACGTCACACGACGCAACCTCGACTTTCTTCTCCAACTTTCCAAAAACACCTTCCGGATAACTACACATCAATGATTAAACTGACTCGACATCTTCAGCCTCGACTCTTATGAACAACGCTTAGCGCCTGTCAGTTTGACGATTGGCCCTAGGCACCACCTGAATTACTGGAGATTCCTTTTCAGTCTTCCATGAACCCGGCAGACCTGCTTCGCTTCCTTTCTAAGCCAGCAAAGTGAGCTTTCCGTGCCCCAGCTTCCCAATCTATACGCGTGCCAGCTAACGATCCCCTTCTCCTTAGGCCCCGATAACACGACTCCCGAAGTTTCTCGACGTCAACCGACTTGCCGACCATAAGTGCAGATAACCTCGTCTGCTAGGTCCGATACTCCACCACAGGTATCGGCTTCTGCCAGAACGAGGTGACCCCGAAGAGGCGTCCACAATTCCCTGGTTAAAGGTTTCGTACCTTCCCCTCCGCTTCCGACCCCCTTAACGTCCCATACGTGAGACGTTCGACTACTATATATCGCCCATTGTAGCTGGCTTCCGCCAGCATCTATATCCCTCCCACCAACCTGTGGGCCTACTCCTCAGACGGACGCCGCATAGTTCGTTTGAGCAGCAGTCAGTGCTCCGCGGTAGCCACAGCTTTTGTCCGCAGCAAGAACCTCGAATAGTACACCTCAAACTTTCCGACTCAGATCGTTGCATTGCCTTACGCAATTAGCCGAACGGAGATGGTCAACCCTACAATCCCTTCCAACTACACGTTCTCTCCGTCTGAGGGCACGCCTCATCTGACTATTAATCATGATGTTATTGCGGATCTAGACTCCACCAACGCCTTTGAGGGTAGGTTACCTCTGCGCCTCCTTGCTCTTTTGATTTCACTAACACTTCCATAGGGCCGGAGAAGTTGCTCGAGGTGTGGTTCGCTCCCAGCCCCGATGCTCTCCCCGCGGGTGCTAGACCCAATGGCCTGAAGGCTGTTGCTTCCGACACCTGGGTCGGTATGCTTGATATGGTCAACTGCAAGATTTTGTCCGTCCTCGACTCTGAGCACACGGATGCCTACTTGCTCTCCGAATCGAGCATGTTTGTCTTCCCCCACAAGCTCATTCTCAAGACTTGCGGGACCACAACCCTCCTCCTCGGTCTCCACAGACTGCTGCGAATTGCTGCAGAGCACGCCGGCTTCCCTTTCCATAATGCGACGTCGCTGGATGACATCCATGCCGCGGCAACGCCCTGGCGCGTCTTCTATTCCCGGAAGAACTTCCTCTTTCCCGACAAGCAGCAGGGTCCTCATCGCAGCTGGAAGCAGGAGGTCAAGTACCTCGATGACATGTTCGAGGGCGGAAGCGCCTACATGGTTGGCAAGATGAACGGCGACCACTGGTACCTGTACATCACCTCGCCTCAGGCGCCGTTGACGCCGCCTCGCACGCCCGAGGAGAAGACGCCATCCAGAGCCACTGGCAGGTTCAGGATCCCCACCGGCAGGGCATCCTACTTCAACGGTAGTCCGGAGAGTAACGACGAAACCCTTGAGATTCTCATGACTGATCTCGACCCTGAGAACGCGAAGAAGTTTTACCTGGAGAACGCGAGTGCGGTCGCGAGCTCTAGGCTCTCTGCGTACCCTCAGGAATCGCGGCAGGCGGCTGTCAAGTGCATCAGCGACCTTTCCGGCAGCACTGCGACTATCAAAACTACGAGCACGGAAGACAGTGTCTCTGACGAGACATTCGATGTTTTCAGCAATGGAAGCGACTCGGATCTCCACGGTGCCGACACCCCGATGTCGGAGTACCTCGATCCGGAGTGCTTCACCACCGAAGGTCACGCGCTCGGGACCGTGGTCTCGGATGTGTGCGGGCTCTCTGATGTGTATCCAACTTCGAAGTATCCTGACGCACGGATCGACTCGTACCTTTTCAGCCCGTGCGGCTTCTCCGCCAATGGTATTGTTCCATCCCCTCAGAAGGCCGACGGCGAAACCAACACGAAAGCTCCTCACTACTTCACCGTGCACGTGACGCCCGAACCGGTTTGTTCGTTCGCTTCATTTGAGACCAACGTTCCGGGAGGTCAGAACGGGCGGGAGACTTCGGATATCGTCGAGCACGTTGTCGACATCTTCAAGCCAGGACGATTCAGCGTCACCCTTTTTGAGGCTAAGACGAACGAGGCGTCGGGCGGTGACGACGCCCCGACTGGTGTCGGGCGCAGCAAGCGCATGGAGAAGATCAAGGGGTACCGCCGTATCGATCGTATCGTTCACGACTTCGACGACTACGAGCTGGTCTTCCGATTCTTCGAGCGCGAGGGATGGTGTGGCGGAAGCGGCGTCCGTGTGGGGGAGGAGTAGGGCTCCCGTCTTTCGACTGCGGGATAGCAGTTTTCCGAATTCCTTGTTTCCGTCGTTACCGAATTGATGAGATTGAACTTGAGATGGGAGTGCGATAGGTTCCGCGGCTGGACGTGGCAGTCCTGTCAAGTCATTGGCGTGGCTGGATCTTGGCAACCGGTTTACTTGGCAGCTTGGGTAACGTTCGTTGATAATGTTCCTCAGGGTACATTTGGCCACTGCTCACTTAATACATTCGTTCATTATATTTCGCCTCTTCCTCGACGATTTATCCATTTTGGCATTGTTATACGTGCATGTGCTTGAAACTTGGTCGTGAAAGCAGCCTCGGGAAGTCAAGCCAGGGACTGGAGACACAGGCCAGCCGGTGTCCAGATCACCATCACCGTTTTAAGCCGAGTTATGTCTCACTGTAACCGGAAGGGGCTCGAATTGAGCCGCACATGTGCAGGTAAGGCACGTCTCGGGTACTTGTTTCACCGGCGGTCCTGCCCTCCCAGCATTAGGTATACCAAAGGACTCCAGCAGCAACCCCCCTCCCTCCGGAATGTAGACAAAACCCCCTTTCCGCCTCCAACCGATTCGTGATCCAGAAGTAAGCGCAATGTGTCCACCTAATCAGAACGCCAGTTAGGTAGGCACCACCAGGTGTTGCAGTCCCTGCGAACCTATGATAGCCAGGATTCTCTCTCCCAGGAGGAAAGACGTCATGGTCGTCCGAATCCCTAAATGCTCAACCGAACGTGGCGAATGCCATCGACTCGATGTGACGGGTTAAAAAGGGCCGAACAACGTACGGCGCCTGCCTGCGAGACTCCAGAGTTTGGAGGTTGGGCGTCGGCTTCATTCTCGAGTACTCCGCCATGGGCCCATCGCGACTCCCCCCATTCCGTGACATGGCTACGACGAGGCATCGCTGCTGTCCCCGCCATCGCTGAAGATTCATGCGCATGTCCTCTCTCACTCACTTGCGGTAGATTGCCATGCGTCTGCATCAGCCAGTACGTTTCTCGTGGCTCGCATGAATATCTCTTCTTCTGCGATCCTTCTGGTATGCAATGCATAGGGCTGGATGGAGATACGGCAGCTTAGTTGCCATATGCGTACTTTTTGTCGCTCTTCTCAGATCCATAGGTACCAGGCATTACTCCCTTCCTCTTCATCGGATACGAAGATAGGGTCTTTTCATTGGGTGAGAAACTTCAACAGAGGGCGAAAGCAAGCGAACCAACAGACCGGCGCCATGGCCGCGGACATGAGAGCAGAGAAAGACGAGCCCTCCTGCTCGTGCTCCTCTTCGTCAGCAGGCGACGACGGCTCCAGTTCCGGTCACTTCCTCTACGCCTCGCTCGAGCACTTCAACGCCTCCCGCAGGCGCCGGCGCCGCCCCTCGATCATCCTCGGCGCCCTCCTCGTCCTCTTCTTCGCCTCCGGGTCAGGCGTTGCGCTCGCCTTCGTGCTCATGCTGCAGGATGATGAACCCATCCCTACCGCCACCACAAAAAACACTACGACTGAGGTACAGACGCGGCACATAGCCTGCCTCTCGCGCGACTTCGTGCTATTCGCCTCGCTCCTGGCGCTGCTGTACCTCGCCTTGCACGTGCGCGGGGCGCTCCGCCGCGATCATCAACGCGGTGGGTCATACATAAGCAGCGGCAGAGAGCAAGGGCAAGAAGGGCGTAGTAGTAGAATTAGTAGTAGAGTGATGAGGCGCGGTGCGGGTGGCCCGCCCCACACGATGCGCGGCGACTTCCTGCACGCGGGCGCGCTGCTCGTGTCGCGCCTCGCCATCGGCGTCTGGGTCGCGGCACTGGCTGCCACTGCCGTGCTGATCGCACGGGCCGGTCGGGGCGCGGGTGTAGAAGGAGATGGGGGCCGGGGTATGCCGGGAGCCGGGGTGGTGGGCGCCGCGCCCGTTTTGGAATTGTTGGTTTGTGTTTTTGCTATGTGAGTAAATCCCATTTTCCTAGTCTCCTGGGGATTTTGTCTTTGGTGTTTGTGGCGTGAAATATGTGATGTATGCGTGACAGGGGTCAAGTCAAACATGTTCTGTCCGATGGTTGCTGATGTGGCCTCCGATAGTCCCCCTTTCGTTATCATTTCCGCCACGATCGAGAGACACCACTCCCCGTTCGCCACGACAGGCTTATCGCAGGCCTCATTCCTCACATGTCGCGTGAGCGCCTTCGGCGACGACTTGGCGGCCGCGGAGGGTGACTCGGAGGCGGGTATGCTCAGCATCTCGCGGCGCGCATCGCTGATGGAGCGCCAGCGCAGGACGAATAACAGCAACAACCGCGGCAACGAAGAGTCGTCTGCAACGGCTGTGACGCTCACGAGCACAGAGATCATCCGGCAGGGCGCTCCGGGCGGTGGTGCCGCTGCTGCTCAAAACAAAAAGGACAGCAACAGTCCCGGCGACCCCAGAGAGATTACGAACGATAAAAAGAATACCAACACGAGAGGCATGGCCAACTTGTCCGTCAAGACCTCCGATCGGCTCCTGCCGCCGCTGGAACCTCTCGGCCCTAGATCCCAGGCCTTGCCCGTGTCTGTGGCCGCGCAACACTCCCCGCCGCAGCCTGCGTATAACCCCGGCGGCTGGCGCAGCGAGTGGAACAAAGTTACTGAGCAGGTCGGCGTGTCCCGGATCACTACCGATACAGAGACCCCTTCGTCCCCCTCTTCCCCATCATCCTCTTACTCCTCATCCTCGTGTACGGGTGAGAAATTCAGCAATGGTAACAGTGTCGCGGTGCCGGCGTCGACGTACGTCTCGTCGCGCTACTCGTCGCGATATTCCAAGAACAGCAGCAGCTCGGTATCGCGACCGTCTTACTCGGCCCCGGTCTCCGGTAGTGGTAAGTCGGCGAAAAGCGGCCCCGCGAAGCCCAGCGCGCATCTGAAAGAACAGGCAAAGCAAAAGCAGCGCCCGCCCCCGGCCCCGAGCACCAGCATAGCGAGCAGCGAGAAGCGCACCGGTCTCTCGACAGTCCGGTACGCGGCGAAGCCAGACGTCGCGGTGCGGCAGCCCGTGAGGGTCGTTCCCGCCCCCGGCAGTAGTAGTGGTGGTGGTGGTAAGCCGGCGGCGTTGCTGTACTCGCCTGCTACTACGGTGGATACGGACACCGATACGGACTCGGGTGGGAATGTCTGGGGGCGGACTGGGAAAGTAAAAGAGAGAGCGAAAGGGGAAAGGGCAGGGGAAGAGCAAGGAAAGGGGAAAGGGGGCATCGACGGGCTGGCGAGGGCGAAGCCGACTGCTGTCTCGGTGCTGAGGAGGGCGCAGAGAGCACAGAAGGGGGAAAAGGCGCAGAAGACAGAGAAGATACAAGGGAGGGCGAGGGCACGGGGCTTTTGGGGGATGAGGCGGTCGAGGAGCGAGGAGGATGACGTTAAGCCTGCTAAGGAAGGGAAGGAGGTGGGTTTTGAGGTCAGGATCCCGGGCGCCTTCGTTGATGAAGGCTGATTGGGATTGTGGGATGCTCTCACGAAGTTGAGGGCCAGCAGTGAAGAGTTGAACAGCGGTATAAGCGAGATGGTATTTATAATATACGTCAATTTCCTCAAAAATTCGACCTGCCTAGCTCACCCACTCAATCTTTGATCAAATGGCATTCTTTTAGAGTTGTTATTCCCACGGCGAGACAAGACGAGGATTTTGTGCCCTTAAGGCGAGATAAGTGGTTACTTATAGACGTTGGCCAACCATGGTTACTTCTGTTGCCTCTGAGTACGATGGCAATCAGGACCGAAACCCATTATACTAGGCACGTGATTTTCTGCCTGCGCTCGCCGGATTGGGGGTTTGCTGATCGGCAATGGGTATGATACAATTCCGTACCTCAGTATAGGTGACGCTACAGTCCCGGTCTCTTCCTGAAGCTCTCGGCGGACCTCAACCCAATACGGCTGACGATACCATGCCAACGAAACAAGGGTGGGTGGATGTCTACTAATACCAAGATAAACAAGAGTTCGAAAGCCGAAATCATAGCATATTGAATTTAGACGGCACAGGCCAATTAGTGGCTAATCCACTCCCAACGAGTCACGCCTCAGCTGTTGGCTCAGTTGGATGGTCTCTTCGCTGGTAAACATCGGATAGGAAAGGCAGACCCAACTAGTCAATTCGTTTACCTTGTGTTTCAAGCGTCCTAGGCGTTGGTTGCGATCCTTTGCAACAACAACAAGAAGAGTAGCCTCCGCTGGAACACGGCCGTCTCCATGGCCTTTAAGACCGCGTCAGCGGGCGAATCCATTCGCCCTAGGCCTGGGGAGTAGTCGGATGGACGTGTTTATCTGGCCGACTGGATATCCTGCTTTGAAAGGAGGCATCCCGCACGGGGACATACCAAGGTTCGCTCGACACGGACCACCTAAGCGCAATTGTGGCGATACGGCCATGTCGACTCACCCCCTCTCTTCGACGAACGCGACCCGCCTACCCAGTTTGATTTAAAAGCACTGCTCGGCTCGCAGTCTATGGCACTCCCACAGCATCGCGTCACGAGAGTGCCAGTTATATTATGGGAGGCAAAGCCAGTTTGATATTCACATTATGGCTGGGAAGACGCGGCCGCTTTCTTGCCGTCTCTGCGCTAGGCCGGCGTCATCCCTAAATTGAGACACTCGTCTGCACACGTCTCCACATGAAGGCGGACGTTGGAATGATGCGGCTGAGAGCCATTACTGCAATATGCCCCTCAGTTGTCGCCCTCGATGGGGTCGTGTCGGCTGCGACCCGCTTATGGTACTCGTCACCGTAAACTGCCCTCATGTCTACTCAGCATGTTCGAGGCTTTGCCGCTGCTGGGTGCCAGGTCGCGTCCTGGTGCGCGCTTCGTAGTAAGTCACTTGTCCTATAGGAAAGTCATTTCCGGGACGTCCCATCCGCATGGCCATCGCGTCTATTTGACATTGATGAGACAGGATGGGGTTGCCTGGTGCATGCTTCGAGACATGCCCGACAAGTGCCTGTCTCGGCTTCCATTTAAATCAGAAAGGATTGCGATCATCATACCACGGCTACCGCTCACTGCGGCCATGACGTTCAACGGTTCAGCGGAGAGGAACGCATCTATCTTATGAACGCGAAAAGCGCGGACCCCTGCACTGGATCTACACGTGGAGACACGCCATCTCCCGTCCCACCACTAATAATAACGAACGGGCCACAAACGCGACAACTACGACACCGTAGATCCCTCTGTGGCCCGGGCTCTGTTCAACTTGACGCTGAGCTTCCACCCCCTTGTTGTGTAATCTGGCCGGGATTCCTGACGCGTCCATTGGTGAGAAGGATGACGGACATTGTACAGATTCTGAGGCAGTGCGCCGTAAGACGCCTCTCTAAACGCTTATTTAGCGAACTGGCGAATCAAGTTTCAATTTTGAACTTGCATTGAGGAATTCCTAGATTTCTGGATGCACTTTGGCAAATGTAGGTAGGTGGAAGATGTACGCAGGCACGCTAATGCCGCCCAAGACGTTAAATTGGTCTCCCCTCCAATTATTCACCTGGATATGCCCGATACGGTGGTTTCTGCTCTGCGCTGGCCTGAGCCCGTCTCCACACCCCCCCACCCGACAGGATCCCCCCTTTTTGTTTCTGATTGGTAGATCGCGGGCTTCTTAACTGTAGGTACACCCAGCTGCACGCGTCCGCTCCGCGATCAAGACGAACCAGCGGTCTCTCATTAACACCCTGCAACCTGAACTTTGCCTGTTTTATCTCTGAGCCTGTTAGCACCAATTCTTTCCCATCTCGTCCATCCTCCCTCCCATTACTAGGTATCTGTTTTATTCTGCCGCCGTCCGTCTCGTCCACTCACATCTCGTCATTCCCTCTTGTGCCCTTATTCCCGAACGTCTCCCTCCGGCTAACGCTGGGCGCTTCCCGAGTCTGCTTTACTGTGCTAAATCCCCACGTGCAGAATTCAAGACGTCTTCCTCTCGTTTTGGTCTTGGGCCTCTTAATCCGCGACCACCCTACATTACGATACGGACAGGATCTTCCTCTCCCTGTCGGCGCGCGCCATTCTGTCTGGGCTGTTGCAATAAGACCTGGCAATTCCCACATTCGCACCCTTTCGCCACTTTTCTTCCACTCTCATCCTGAATTGCTCCCCGATATCAGATTGATTATATCTGCAAGCCGCACTTGTGAGGCTAAATAAACAAACATAATCGTTTCGAATAGTGGATCGACAATCATCACCATCATCTTCACCCACTTGTTGAATTGGGCTTCAAGGGCTGTCGCAGCTTAACTTACAAGCTCCATCAAATTGAATTGGGTCGAGTTGAATCGGATTGAAGTGGATTTGCCTACAGGAGCAGGCCGGGATCTCAATTGGGCACCAGTGGATATCTTCAGTTGACGTCGGTGGTAGCGACACCTTTCCAAAATGGCTACCATCACTCGCCAACCATTTGCTCCTTTAAACGAGTCTCGTTTGCAGACATTGACGAGTTTGAAGAATAGACAGAATTGTGAGTTATCGCAATCCAGCACTCAAACACAGCCCGGCACCGCCCTTGAATCACATCAGCAGTTAGTGCTACATCCCACTTTCACGATGGCCCAGATCTTTCCGCTCAACAAGTGAATATATACAAGGGATATATACCCTCGCAACGTGAAACATAAGACTCTACACAAGATACTCTGCAATTGACTCGAGAGATTGTGTTGCACTTACTGAACGATGCGCAGCATTACCCACCTCGTCTCCTGGAAAGCGCAAGGCTTCTGATATTGTGGACACGGATGATTCTGAGAATGTCGACCCAGCGTCCTTCTCTAAGCGACCCAAGGGCACAGACAGCTTTTCGCTCAAGGACTCGTTCACCAAGCCATCATCACTTATCCTCACCAAGTCAGCCACCACCAGTGATGTCTTATTAACCAGTACACCAAAGGCGGCGGCGGCTCCTCGCCCGCGCTCGCATCTGAACCCCGAGTCCCCCGTCTCCAAGATCATCGTCAGCGCTGCGAGGTCTACTCCTCTTTCGGCGCTGGCTGGTCGGTCACCGACCCGCGGCAAACGCTCTGGAATCCTCTCATCCCGTCGCCGTACTGGTGGGGCCGTTCGTGTCGACCCTCCAGCATTCGGCCGCGCAAGCAAGTCAACGGCTCCGTTCTCGCTAGATGCAGCTCTCAAAGGCACAATCCCGAGCTATGCTCGGCGTAATGCCTCTTCATCTTCATCTACCAGCTCCGCGGCGCTCAGCAGCCTTCACGAGCTTGGGACGAAGGCGTCCTGGGACTTCGCGATCCACGAGGACAGCCCAGAGCAGGAGATGACGAACCTGCTGCAACACAGCACCTGCGTTCTGGACATCAGCTCGGACGAGGAGACTGAGAGCCGGCGTCAGCGAGAGCGCGCCGAGGGCAAGGAGAACGTGCCGCCCGCCGACGACATTTCGCAGACCTCGCGGCCGCGGGCCGCCAGACTGGCAGCAGCAGCCGGGCCGGACGACATGATTGTCGATAAGGAGCGGAGCCCGCTCGGCGAGATGGACGTCACAGAGTACTACTCCGAGGGCTGCGACGAGACATCCATAGTTATCGTCCCTGGCGACGAGGACGATGCCCCACAGCAGCAGCAGCAGCAACAGCAACCGCAACCGCAACAAATTCCAAACGGCGAACTAGAATCCGCTTCCGAGTACAAACTGGTTGCTGAAACTGCCTCTCCCGACGGCCCCGTCGTCGAGGAAAGCACCAGGACGGCGGAAGAGCTAATGCAGACGAGCGAGGAGCCCGTCCCATGTGCCGCAGTTCTGGAGCCCATGGAGGGTACCGGCGAAAGCTTTGAGGTCTGGGAGAGCGGGAGCGCGAAAGACGAGGCGGAGACCGCGTGCGGCTGCTGAAAGTGATCGATCGTAAATGACGATAGTGACGACCCGTGACGTGATCATGATCCGCCTGATTGGAGCCTATGCACCAATCGCTTAATGGATGATTACGAGTATAATGGAAGCGAGGATGGCGTTCGGTATTGGAGTTCCTCTTTACCCGGTCTTATGGAGGTCCCTGGCGGCTCGGTTTGGGAGGTCTTGTTCAAAGCGTTATTTTTGGCCTGGTTGTTTATATCGCTTCTGTGCGGCTTATTGTACATATGGGGTTCTCGGCGTCCGATATTGTTTCAAGTTGTGTTTAATTCAGCAGTTGCTTTTCTGCTTCGATCAAAATCCTCTATTCACTCCTCGGGACTGCATGTGCTATGAATCTCTAACTTTGATCTACTGCAGCTGGGGTGGCCCAGCCCTCCCCGCTCAAAGAGTCTGGACTCTAACAATAGGTACCTGCATATTTCACCGGGCGCTTGGTGATACCCAATGAATCGTGGGGGAGCCGCATCCCCTAGGGACGTGATAGTTCGACCTCGCATTGGCCCCTTCTCCTGCATTTGCTGCCCGGTACGTACTAACTTACGCTCATGTGACCCCGCTCTTAAACGCGACTTCTGGATCGCGCTGTGTCGTCCCACTTCGTGGCGCCGTGGCTGCAGCTTAATACAGACGACCGTTTATATACCATCTCCACCCCTTCCAGAGAACGGCTTAAAATATCTGCGTCCATCCCGAGTAAAAGCTGTATAGCTCCTAATCTTTCAACGGTTGACACCAGGCCTCACTCACACAGCCGCCTGCCTTATATAGGCGATATCCATATCAGTCCATCCCGCCCGGCTTTTAGCCCGTTTCGAATACGGGCATCGGCATCCAGTCTCCCCCTTCAGGGTTCCAGTAGTAGTACGGAGACGGAAATGGCGTCGATCAACGATCTCGCCACCGCGGCCACCATAGCATCGGAGGCCGTGGCCCTGCAGAACTCACCATCACCTGCACAACAACCGCAGCCACAACCACAGCCGCAGCCAGTGCCAGAGGGTAGTAGTAGCGAGCAGGCGCAGGCGCAGGACTCCCCTCCGCCCGCGCCGAAGACCCCCACGGCCGCACCGCCAACCATTAGAGCAGCCACGCCAGCAGCAGCGCCGGTATCAGAAAAGGCCGGCACATCATCACCCGCCGTGACGGCCAACGCGGACGCGAAGCCGGACGCGAGTGCGAGCGCAGAAGCCGTGCTAGCGGCGCCGCACATCTCCCCGCACGTCCCGGCGCAGAGCCGGATTCTGGTTGCGGCATCATCACCCTCACCCCCGTCGCCAGCGGCGGAGGATAAGGGCGCGGCCGATGATGCGGTTGAAGGCATGGACGGCGTCGAGGAGACGGGGCCGGGCAGCGTTGACCGCGAAAGGGAGAGGGCGAAGGGGAAGGCGCAGGTGCAGGAGATCAGGAGGAAACCGCCGGTGCGCGGCGCCTTCATCGTCTTCGAGGGCATGGACCGCGCCGGCAAGACGACGCAGGCAAAGTTGCTGCAGGTGCGGTGTATCGAGAGCGGGCGGGAGGTCCGGTTCATGCGGTTCCCCGGTGAGTCGACCTGCATATGCCTGTGGATGTTACTGCGTAGATTCCTGGCTAATGGTAAATGATAAAGACAGGACTACGCCCATCGGTCAGATGATTGATTCGTATCTCAGGGGCCAGTCCGAGGTCGAAGACCACGTGATTCATCTGCTGTTCAGCGCTAATAGGTGGGAGGCAGTGTAAGTCTAATTCCACTGACCACTTTTCCAATCCCCCTTCCCCCTTTTCCTTCAATCTGCCATTACCACACTATCCCCCATCTGCCTCTCATTTTACTCATACTCCACCCCAACCACCAGGAACAAGATCAAGGCGGAGCTCGCGGCGGGCCACACGGTCATCTGCGACCGCTTCTACCACAGCGGCATCGTGTACAGCGCGGCGAAGCAGCTGCCCTCGCTCTCGCTATCGTGGGCCAAGGCGCCCGAAGTAGGGCTCCCCCGGCCCGACGTCGTCCTCTTCCTCGACCTCGAGGAGGCCGTCGCGCGCCGTCGCGGCGGCTGGGGCGGCGAGGTCTACGAGAAGGGCGAGATGCAGCGCCGCGTGCGCGAGCTCTTCTGGGGCCTCAGCATGGGCGACCTGGGCTCCTCTTCCTCTGGCAACAGCGGTAGCGGTGGTAATGGTGGTGGTGGAGGCGGTAAGAATAACAAAGGCCCCTCTAGTAGCAGGAGAGAGAGCAACGCCAATGCCGCCGGCGGCGGTGGCGCCGTCGGCGGCGGCGAAAACGGCGGCGAGGAGGAGGGCGAGTTCAGGCAGGAAGAGGAGGATATCCAGATCGTGGACGCCGATATGGGCGTCGAGGAGCTTTCCGGGAAGGTCTGGGAGGTCGTGCTGCCGAGGCTCGAGGCTGTCGAGAGGGGCGAGGTCGGGAGCACGGTTCGGACGGTGCGGTGACGCTTTTCTAGATGATCGAAGTTTCGTGACTTCGACGATAACACCGTGGTGGCTGGTGACTTCAGACCCTAGAACTACGCCGAGCGACGCTTTATAGCAGTATGTTCCAGTATGAACTAATCGGGCTGTTCTAGAAGTCTACCGGTTAACGCGACAGTACTCTGCCGTCTCCTCTTCTGCCGGTTACTGGATGCACGATTGTAGGCCTTTTTAGAACGTTTGATATCATACACCACTAAAGTTATTCTATCCGACCCTGCCTCTCCAAAGCATCCAGGTGGCATGGGAGTCTCCCTATAGTAGTATGTCTGCCCCTGTTCCACTGTACTAAGCAAGCTCCTCGCAGAAGGCTCGTGCGTCGGCCACCAGGTCCATGGTGCCTGAGTACCAGAGCAGTAAGTGTTTCCGATTTCACTGAGAGTAACGACTCGTATCCCCTTAGCCCGGGAGTCGATGTCGGATGAATCTAAGGAGATACGCTAACAGAGGCCGCGAGCCGGTTAAAACGAAACTTGTAGTATATACGAGAGAAAAAGGGAAGAGATACAGCTAGGTACGTAGCAAGTCGAAACCACCTAAGCCTCGTTCCATTATTTCAGCCGCCCGCCCCTCATGAAGCGACATCAGCGTACAATGGCGAAGGTACGCCGTGCGTGCCATGCGGCGCGTCAGCCAGTTCAGCCCCCGTTTACCCCACTAGCGAGCCATCCAACGAACTAGATGTCACAATGCCTTCGCCGGGCGATTTTTCCTCCAGCGGGATTACGTCCTCCGTGTCTCTGTGGAGGTCTTAAAGGTCCCTATTTTGTCATTCTCGGCCATTTGCGCCTAGTCTTCGGGTGGCACGGTATTGTCCTCATCATCGAGAATATCAGAAGGATTTGAACGAAGTGTCGTTAGTTCTAGTCCGAGCGCAATCTCATAACGCATCGTCATGTGCTAGTAGTCACTCACTCTCAATCCTCCAGTCGTTGGTCTCGCTTCCTTCTTCCGATCGCTTCGTCACAGTGGACCCAAAGTCGATCTTTCACATCTCATAGAATGCTGGTCATCCCATCCGGTGCCGACAGCTATGTGACACTCGATCATTTGCATCTAACGTCACTTGCCCTTCGACCATGTCGGAATTGGTACTACTTCCCGAGTAACTCCCTGTCGTCATGCCGTCAATTTGGTCTTCGTTATCTAGAAATCCTCGAGCCACTGGTTTGGAGTCATTGGGACGACACCGTTTGTGATTTGATTGACCGTCTGGACGTACTACAGGGCCTTGAGAATCTCCTATCTTTCCATATCTGATTCGCCTGATCAAAACTCCATGCGCTGCTGTGTCATTTTCGTTTGCCGCAGCTAAGGCTCAACGCCTGTTTCTGTGACAAATAAGGTGTGTTCTATACATATGTTAGTATTGGATCATAAACCCGAAATGCTTTTTGTACACACCCAATTGAGCAATCCGTTTGCCCTCAACAGTTACATTTGTCCAGTTATCCGGCCAATAAACTTCCCGAGGTTTTCCCAGCCCGAGTATGGGCTCAATTGTGAAAGTCATTCCAGATTTGCATACTCCCACTGCCTTACTCTGGCTATAATGAGGTATTCACGGCGGGGGATGGAAATTGGTGTTGATGCCATGGTCACCCCAGGTCGCGACGATACTACAGTTTCTGGACTTGGCATGCTTCTCAATGACGTTACCAAACTCTCGTATTGGTGTGCCGGGCCTCACGAGCTTAATTGCCTTATCCAAACATTCCCGTGCCGTTTCAACTACTCTGACCGAGTCTGGGTCCGCCTTGGCTCGATCGCCCACATAATAAGTTTCGTTTACATTAGCGTGATAACCCTTATGATATAATGAGATGTCGAATTGATGATATCACCGCCCAGGAGAATTCGTTGGTCGGGTATTCCGTGACAAACCCCTTTGTTCGGAGAAGTACGCATCGATTTGGGAAAGTGATTATAGTTCAAGGGAGAAGAATATGACTGCGAAGGTTAGAAACAATTAACGTCATCTTGAAGCGAGTCGCGTTTACGTTTCGTTCTATACAAGCGTTATGGCAAATCTCGTCAAGGTAATCTGTAGTAATGCCCGGCTTGAGCTCTGCAGCGACAATGTCCAGGACTTGTCGAGCTAATCTGCAAACCTTGCGCATTGCTTCTTGCCCCTTGGCGCCTAGAATGTCCACTTTCGCCCTGTTCAACCGCCGCTCGCTCTTCGATATGCCAGTTTCGGCATAGTCGGGGTGTGCTATCGACTTGGGGACGGTGCGCTTCGCAGAGAGTGGATAGACAAGCCGGACAGGGCCGGTGAAGGAATATGTCGGGAAGGGATTTTTAAAATCCGGTAACTGGGTCGGGTTTAGAGACAACCCTTGGAGGAATGCTGGGGTGGGTGATACCATTTTATGTCTTGCCTTGCGCCGCTTTATGTAGGGTTTTATGTTGGTTTTATAATACGAGATTTTCCAGGCCCGGAGTCCTAGTATGAAGAGGATACGTAAACAAACCCAGTTCCTCTTGAAGCAGTCTTTGGAGCAGAAATAGCTATCTTTCATGCCAAACTTCAGACATCTCGGGCACTCTAGAGTTCCAGCATCATTTCCACAGTCTGCTCCTGGGCACTTTCTCTTGGAAGGTGGTTCTGATGGATTGTCGGCCATCGTGGCAGTGTCAGAGAAAGGGTGAGCAACAGCGTGAAAGGCTGGAAGAAGCAGTCTCGCAGTTAGGTAGCAGTTTATTACCAGTAACGCCTGGCTCTTTTCCAATATGTGGGAGGAAAAGGACCCTATATATACACCTGACACCCCTGTATAACCCCTGTATAGCCCCTATATCTAGAAGCTTCCACCTTGACACCTGACAGGCAGGGCTCGCTTTCTGAGATGGAATGCAGCGGCAATACCGAGAGATGGTCAGTCGCAAAGATGGAAGCGCAGAGAAATGTATTTATTTGGCTGGTTTTGCGTCAGCCAAAGCAGAGAAGTGGTCATGGAAGAAGTCAACCTCACCCCGCTACATGAAATTCATATATTGCAAATTCACAAAGTGAGGTCTTTTCGTGAATGAAACGGGATCAGCCGTTGATTCCTCCACAGATGCATCACTGTGAACCCCGCATCCGCCCTTCAGACGGGCACTTTCCTTCTTTCAGTTTGGCGGAGGCTTTCGCAAATTTTGGCGGCGTTGACTAATTCATTTCCACAGCATCATCCCAAGGTCTAGCTTAGACCGACTCCTGTCGGCAAAATGGCTGCCAAAGTCCCCGTAGATGATCTCAAGGCGCTCGGCGGTGTGTCATACGTCTCTTCAGCACATTTGGTGGAAGCGATACTTACTAACAGGAGCTTGTGTAAACAAAGGATCTGGAAATGCACACGGCTCCGCCGGTTCTAACGGAACAGCAAACGGCGGTGCTGCTGCAGAACAGTCTGGCGGAGAATCCGATGACGAGGCTAACGAACATGTCACTGAAGCCACTGCTGCCGGTGGTGAAGGTGGTGCTAAGAAAAAGAACAAGAAGAAGCCGAAGAAGAAGAAGAAGAAGAAGAAAGAGGAGGCTCCGACTGTCCAGACCGAACCTCCATCAGTCCTCATATCCCAATTGTTTCCAAACAACAACTACCCCAAGGGCGAAGAAGTCGAATACATGGGCGAGAATCGATATCGGACTACCGACGAAGAGAAGCGCCATCTGGATAACATCAACAGCGACTTGCTCTCTGATTACCGCCAAGCGGCTGAGGCGCATCGTCAGGTCCGCCAGTGGGCACAGAAAAACATCAAGCCAGGCCAGACACTTACAGAGATTGCCAATGGTATCGAGGATAGCGTACGTCGCCTAGTCGGACACGATGGCTTATCCGAAGGCGATGCTATTATAGCCGGCATGGGTTTCCCGACTGGCTTGAACCTCGACGAGATCGCTGCCCACTTCAGCCCAAATGCAGGTAACAAGACTGTGCTTCAGCAGAACCATGTAATGAAGGTTGACATCGGCGTCCATGTAAATGGTCGTATCGTCGACAGCGCCTTCACCATGGCATTCGATCCCATGTACGACAACCTCCTCGCAGCCGTTAAGGACGCGACAAATACGGGTGTCCGCGAAGCAGGAATTGATGTTCGCCTTGGCGAGCTAGGTGGACTCATCCAGGAGGCTATGGAAAGCTATGAATGTGAGATCAACGGGACTGTTTACCCGATCAAGCCGATTCGCAACATAGGCGGCCATACTATCGTACCCTACAGCATCCACGGCACCAAGAGCGTTCCCGCCGTAAAGACGAACGACACTACCAAGATGGAAGAAGGCGATGTCTTCGCTATTGAGACTTTCGGCAGCACTGGCAAGGGCTGGGTTGACGATCAGGGTGAAGTCTCGCATTACGCCCTGCGCAGTGATGCGCCAACGGTGGACTTGCGTCTGTCTTCGGCCAAATCGCTGTTAAACACTATCAAGAAGAATTTTAGCACTCTTCCCTTCTGTCGGCGGTATTTGGACAGGCTCGGACAGGAGAAATATCTCCTCGGTGTATGGTATGCCCTGTCCTTAAAATATGTATCCGGAGCGGCTAACAATCGGTCAGCTAAACAACCTCGTCAAGTCCGGCATTGTTGAAGATTACCCGCCTCTGGTTGACAAGAAAGGGTCATACACAGCCCAATTTGAGCATGTAAGTAACAGTCTCGGTGCACTTTGAAGATCCCTATTAATCGAGCACGCAAGACAATCTTGCTCCGACCTACTGTGAAGGAGGTCATTAGCCGTGGAGAGGACTACTGAGTAAGTTGGCCGTCCCAGGAAAGGGTGGTCCCGCTGGGACGTTCTCGGATAATCCGCGCACCATTCCATGGTAGGAGGAGTGTAGCGTTCTTTTTCAGGTTAGCCTAGAATTAGTGCTCTGAACCCGGGACTCCATCTCATGGCCTTCAGACTTAATGCTGTTGGTGGGATTGGCAAGACGTCCCAGGCTATCGACGCCAGCACTCCAGGTGCTGATTTGCCTCGCGCCTGATTGACCAGAAGTTCGAGCCTGCATCCGATCTCAAAGGTTGTCAGTGTCGGTCCCGAAGTCCTGGAAGGCTCAAGTTTCTCGCTCTCCCGCTCTAATTGTGTCTTCGTCTCCCAGAGAGCCCTATTTGACGGGAGTGGCAAGTGATGACATCTTCTGTTGCCTCATACCGGAAGTTGGTCTTGACTTCCACAACTCCACTGACAATGAACCAGAAACAAGCGAGTCTAGAACAACATCGCCTCATGTGCGACCTGTGCGACCGCAGGCACTACCCAGTCAAACTCGCAGGGATTTACCATCCAGGGCAACTCGGTTCTCGTGATCCGTACCGCCGATATCGCTGAGAATATGTCCGGTATCTCGGCTGACTCGAACAAGCACTTTATGCTCATCCATGAAGCCAAGTCGGTGTTCGATGTCGCATGTCTGCTTTACTCCCTAGAAAAGAAGATAAATAACTGTCCAGGGATTGTTCGAGACGATAGGGTTAGGCCGATACTTATTTTGCCGCCGAACATGCCGGAAAAGGTAAACGCCCTACCGTTTCCGAAATTTAGGTCGAACATTACAGGGAAAATCTGATCCTCCTTCGTCTTCTACTTCTGCTAGAATACCATCACTTTAAACGCCAACCGTCTTATAAGCTATCTCGGCCTATCGTTCATAACGCCTAAGTCGTTATTCAACAACCTTTTCTATCGAACATAGCTTAACGTAATCCATAAGCGGATTGGTCACTTTGTCTTGGCATCATACAAAGATCATATATAATTCAACCATAACGAAAGAAATCGATTGAAACTAAGACGACCCCCCCACCAACGCTCCACCCCCTTAACGCGCCACCCCACATCCGCGTTGCGCGTTAATTTACTTATTAATTTCTTTTTTATAAAAGGGCTTTTAATAATATTTTTGAAAATTTTTATTTTATTTACCAAAATTTACGTTTTCGAACGATATACAACTTTTAACTTAATTTCGTACGGCGTAAGCGATTAACGAAATAAAGCGTAAAAAACTTTTTATATTTAGTTTTTAAAAGATATTAAGTCGGTAAACGATATGTAATATACCGTATTAAAAGCGTATTAACGAAAAAAAAGTTAATAAAATTCGTTAAAAATTATTACGAATTTTTAAAAAAAATTAATTTACTAAATTATTTTAAAAAGTTAATTAAGTTATATATTACCTTATTTCCGATTTAGTTTATATGTTTATAACCAAAGGACTTGGCTTATTGCCAGATGGTTAAAAGATATATAGATATCTCCGATAAAGGGTCTTAGCTTACGTAACGAGCTCGAAAAAGTTTAAAAAAGAAAATAAAGCTTGGTATTTCGAATTAATCGAATAAAGGAAATGGTTCGACGGGCTCGACGAAACTTAAGTATTATAAATAAATTAAATTAATTCGAATATTTTAAACTAAAATAAATATATATACGTTTATTATTTCTATAATTTAAATAATTTACGGTTATTTGTTATTATTAAACCTTATTATTACTTTATTATTTAAAATTTTACGATATTATTATTAATATAAATCGTACGATTAAATTAAATAATTAATTAAGTTTATAACCGTTATACGTTATAAGCTTTTGTTTAATAATACCGTTAAATTTAAATAATATTTAATAATATTATTATACCGATTAATATTAAAAATAACGTTATTTAATAACTTTAAATAGAAATTATCAAGTTTAAGAATTAACTTAAAACCGAAATATTACTTATAATAATTATTAAAATTAAAATAGAATAATTTAAATTTCATAATAAAAAAAGAAGTTTAAATATTCCTTATTTAAATTAAAACATATTTCCGATTTTTAAAATTTTAAAATTTATTAAATTAAATTTTCGGAATAATAATTTTTTATTAAAAACGTTACAAATTCATTCGAACTTATTATACGAAATTACTTAAAAATTAAAAAGTTCGATAAAAAAATTATTAAAAATGTTTTCGAATATTATATTAATTTTGAAAATAAATTCCGAAATAATTTTATTAATCGAAAAAAAAAAAATAAAAAAATAAAACGTAATTTAAAATTTTTTCCAGTTATAACAGAAAGAATTAACGTTTAAGTATATTATAATATTTAAAAGCTTAATTATTAAGGCCGAATATAAAAGCAATAAAAACGATATTATAATCGATATATTTTATAAAGAATTAAAAAAAACTTTAAAAATAAACTAATTAAAGAAAAGCGGATTATAAACCTTAATAAGCATATTATCGAAGCCGTAAAAATCGATAACCGATAATTTAAAAAAGGATAAAAAAAAGGATATTTTATTCCGAAATTAAAGTATGTTAAAGTTAATGAAGGGAAAAAACGTAATTTATTTAAAACTTATAAAGCTAAGGATTATTTAGTTCAAAAAGGGTTTGATTACTTGTTATAATTACGGAAAATAAAGATATATTATACGATAATATAAAAAACTAAGAAATAATTAGGATAATAAATTTTAATTTTCGAAAGTTAATAGTAGAAGAAAATTAATAACAAAAAGATAATTAATATAATTCGCGTCCGAAATAATTTTAACCTTTTATTAAAAATACGATAAAAATTAAAAAAACCAGAACTTTATTTTCAAAAATAAATTTAAAATTATTTTTATTAAGTTAACCTTTTTAAAAGAATTTTAAAAATATAAAAGATAAAAGAAATTTAAAAAGTATAATTCATTTTTTTAATTATAACGACGATAAAGAAATTTAAATTTTATTTAACGTTTAAATAAAAAAATATTAAAAATAAAACGAAAATTTATATTTAAAAAAGTCCGATCGATACGGAAAGTTTTACACCATTAATTACAGATAACTTTAATACGAAATATATAAAGATTATAAAAAATATATTATACGATAAATTATATAAATATAACGATAAGGTTTTAATTTTAATAATTAAATAGGTAACGACCCTAAAAATTAAAAATGATAGCGATATTTATAAAATATAATAATTTAAAACGAAATTAATTAATTAATAACGTTTAAAAATTAGCTAAAAAGAACAGGTTGCCTTATAAAGAACTTTTTTATTATTATAATTAATATAGTTATTAAATATAAAAAAAGTTTAATTTAAAAAATAAATACGGATTTATAATTCAATTAACGTTTACCGAAAATTTAATAAAATAACGCGTTTTAAATTTTTAGTTTTTAATTTTTATTTTATTTTACGGAAACGTAATTTTTAAAATTAAAATATATTATTAAAAAAGGTTTTTAAAAATAAATTATTTATTTAAATATTATATTATGCCGATGAAATAAATATTTACAATAATTATAATAATTAAACGAATAATTTTTAAAATAAATTTTTAAGTTTAAAGATAATTTAAAAAATTAACGTTACTTATAAAAAAGCTTCAGGTTTGTAAAAAGAATAAAGGTAAATAATAATATTTTAAAAAGGTTTTATACGAAATAAAAATAATAGGAAAAGAATTAATTATAATATAACTACGAATTAAAAAAAAATAGTATATTATAATAATAAATTATGGAATTATTTAAGAAAATTATATGGCCTTAAAAATAATAAATAAATTATAGTTACCATAGCGAAATAAGAAAAAAAATCCTTATAAAATTGAAAATAACGGAAGTTAAATATTTAATTACGATAACGGATAAATTAAACGCGAAAATAATTATTTTAAAACCTTTGTCGAAAAAAACATCAACTATTAATTTCGATATTATAATAATTAAAATAATTTAATTTAATTATCGATTAAAAAAATTAACTAAATACATTTCGTTTTATTTTCTATCGATACGTAAAATATAAAGAATATAAAATTGCAATATTCGATTAATAAAGTTAACAAATATAGGTATAAGGATATAATAAAAGCTTTATTACTTAAAAGAACGAAGTATATAATAAATAAAAGATATATTAGAAAAATCTAGCGTATTATTATAAACTCTAAATATAATTCTAGTAAATAAATAATGATTTATAATTATAACCTAGAAATTATTAAAATAAATAATTAAAATATTATTAAAATATTATAAATATAATGATTATTTTAAAAAATGTTTAAAATAAAACTATTATTTTATAACGAATAAAATACGAAAAACTTTTTGAAAATAATAAAACGATTATATTTTACTTTATTTATAACTTAAACTTGATAAAATTAAAAGCATTACGCGATTACTTTAAAAACAAGCTGAAAAAAATTATATAAAACGTTTTAAATTATTAACAAAGTACTTAATATTTTTGATACCGAAAAAAAGGAAAATTACGATTGGTTATTAATTATAAATAGTTTAACGATACTATTATTAAAAATAAAATCTTATTATTATTAATTACCGAAATAAAGAATTATTTATACGGAATAAAATAATTTATATTTCTAAACTTAAAGGAAAGATATAACCAAATATAAATTAAGCCAAATAACGAATAAAAAATAAATTTTAAAACAAAATACGAAGTTTTTGAATACTTTATTATACCTTTTAAACTTACGAACGTACCGGCAACTTTTTAGCGAATAATTAAATATATATTACGAAAATACCGAGGTATCAATCTATCCTAACCGTGAAACCATTGATTAGTCATCGTGTTCGAAGATATTGGGTATAGTATCTATCGTGCAAATTACATCGTGTAATAATTTTCTGTGTATTTGGTTCAGCCTAGAAAATAAGGCTTGAACCCATTCGACCTTGCATATTACGAAAATATTTAGATATTTTCGTTATATATTACTTTAACGATATTTTAATTTATTTAAAAAAAAAGATATAAAATATATCTATAAAATTTTATAAACGTTATAAAATGGTAATTTTTTAGTTAACGTCGAAAAAACACCTTATATACCTAAAAAATAAAATACTTAAACTATAATATTATTTCTGGATATATTAAAATAAATTTTAAAAAGTTTAAAACAATTAAAGAGTTTAAAACGATTGGGGGATAAATAGAGCTTATTAACGTTAAAAAGATATAAATATTTTTTAAATTCGTTAATTATTATAAAAAATATATATATAAATTAGCAAAATAATTATATTATTAATAAAATTTATAATTTTTTTTAAATAAATATTACAAAAATAAAGAACTTTTTAATAATTAAAAACGCTTTAACTAATAAACTATTATTAATTAGATATAATCTAAAGTAATTAATTAAGTTAAAACCCGATACTTCGAATTACGGCTTAAAAATAATAATTAAATATCGGAATAATTAAGAAAACCTTTATCTTATTACTTTTTACTTTTATAAATTACATAAAGCCAAGTTAAATTATTTTTATATAATAAGAAATTCTTAATTATGGTTAAGGTTTTTAGGGAATTTAGGTACTATTTTAAGAATAATATATATTAAATTGAAATATATATGGATTATAAAAAGATTATACAAATTTTTACGATATAGAAGTTAATTAAAAAATAATTACGTTACGTAAAGTATCTTTTTAAATTCGATTACATTATTATCTATCGCAAAAAATCAAAAATAGCAAAACAAACGTATTTAATAAACGACCTTGATTAAAAGAATTTAAAGTTAAAATATAAGAGATAATTTTCGATATAATACCCGAAAAATATTTATAATAACGACAAATTGTTACGATAAAAGAATTTTAATTAAGATATACCAACGTATATAACAATATACTAATAACTTCTTTAAAGGATAATAAATAAATAAAATTTAAATATTAAAACAATTTGCAGAAAACTTAATATAAAATATATATAAATATTAATTATATAAATATATAAAGATTTATAGAACTTTAAAACGTTTATAACGAACATATTACTTTCTTAAAATAAAATTAACCGTATAAAAATAATACGATAATATAATATTTGCGCTAAAACAAAAACACGACGATATAATCTTTACGGAAAGTTATAACTATTATTAATTATAAAGTAATTATGAAATTTTATTATATTTAATTTTATTATTAAGCTCCTTATATTAAAAAATCCAGTTATAAAAGTATATTACGATAGCATTTTCGTAATCGTGGATCGATTTACGGATTTTTCTTATTTCTTACTCTATAACGAAAATACCGATATAAAATAATTTGTATATATTTTCCTTGAATATATTTTAAATATTTCCGAACTTTTAACGGAAATTATATTAAATTAAAATATAACCTTTATTTTGAATTTTTAATAAACATTAATGACTTAATTTAAATTAAACGATAAATTATTTAACGCATTTAAATTATAAATAAATAAATAAAATTAACTAAACGTTAAAAACGTATTTACGATATTATATCAATTACGAATAAATAATTAAGTTAAAAAGTTATTAATTATTACGAAAGTATTAAAATAACGTTAATAATTACCAATTTGAGTTTTATATCAAAAATTTACAAAAATTATATATAAAGAATTAATTAACGTTAAAATAATTTTAATATCAAAATAATTAAAGTAATTACATACTGAAATAAAATTAAATTTTAAATTTATACCTAACTAAATAAGTAAATATTATAACCAAAGAAGATTAAAATGATTAACCTTTTTAAAAAGAAAAATAATTTATTTAATTACCAAAAAAATCTAAATTAAATAACTTAGCACAAAATTCCACTTTAAATATATTAATTTATATAAAATTACCCAAAAAGTTTTAAAAACCTTCTTTAAGGTCGAGCCTTTGCAGATTCCTTGCTTCAAAGCGCCCTTACGCCGAGCCTGCCGTCGAGCCTCTCCTAATCTTCCATACCGAAGCGCAGCGGTTCCTCGAATGCAATACAAAATGGGTGGATCGGGATGTTAATTGTGCTAAAAGACGGAACCAGAAAATGCTACCATATCGACAAATGTGTTGCAATTTTTCAGACTGGGGGAGGAGGAATGTTACGGTACCAACGTTACGGCTTAGCTAAGCAGCCACAACGCTATATAAGTACAGGCGCTCCGCGCCTTTAAGATAGTTTCCTTCTTCTTTCTTCGTATAACAATAAAATACTTTACCTAGCCTTTTAAAGACGATTAACGCCGTAACAATTTGTTGCACCTTTAAAAATAAACTTGGTAACTTATTATTACCTCGCCTTAACCTAAACCCCGAAGAACCCCAGGTCCGCCGTTAATACGTCGTATCTTTGCCATAACTTTACCAGATATCCTGACCCCCGAAAAGAGCATTACAGATGCCAATATTCCAGCTCCTAAACAGGCGTAAGGCAGTAACATGGCGCCATTGCCGCAACCTACAAATTCTTAAAAATCTTTTTATAGATTTTCTCATTTGGCTGCCGTTACGGCTTACCTTATATACGATTTTATATTATTAAACAAATTTTTCGAAATTAATAAATAATTTTAAAAAGTTTTTAAGGATATTTTTATAACTTTCGAAAATAATTATATACGTTTATAACGCGAATAAAGCTAACTATAAAAACGTATCGTAACCGTAAAATAATTGTTATATAAAAATTATTAACTTTATAAACGGTTAATTATTACGGAACGATTGTTATAATAGGTAAAGTAAATAATAATCGAAAACGCATAATTACGAAAATATTTAGTAACCGTAAAACGTTTATTCCGGTTAATTCTATCTTTTTATAATACGTTAATGCCGTTTGCCAATATATTAATAAAACTATTAAATATTAGTTCCGATAATTTTATATACTGCCGTTATAACGCCGACGGCCCGTAACCGTTTTCGACCTAATTATTAACAGTTCCGTAATAACCCCGTCCGGACTAGGCCTTACCAATATTTTAATCCTTTTTCGGTATAACGAAAAATTAACGCTTACGTAATTCGGAGCCGCCGGTTTTTAAAAACGACGTTAAAAATCCGATAATCCGTTAAAAAAAATACATTAATTAACGCTTTTTGGTACGCCTAAAGCTTGCTATTAACCGGGGCGCCTATTTATTATTAACGGATCGTATTATATACGTTACTTAACGATTTTAAAATAACATTTATTCGCGCGTACGTAATAAAGTTAATAACGTAATAATATACCTTATAAACCTTAAAACGTAAACGTATAATTAACGTAACGTAAAAAATATATTATTATTTTTAAATTAAGTTTATATTACCGTTAATATATTAACATAAACTTATAAAAACTTTTAAAGCCTAAAGTAAAAATTAACGGCATTCGCCGACTTTATCAATACCTTCGTACGCCTAATTAATCAAAGCCGGCAGCCGCCGGCCTTACGTATTATTGCGTTATAACAAAAAATTAACGGGACTTTATAAAAAGCTTTTATTTTGTAAATATAACGCCCAGGTCCCGAAAATAATACGGGATAAATATACCTATTTAAAAATTTTTTTAATAATATAACGGACCGGACCTTTCGTAAGCATATATTTAAAATTTTTAACAATAATATTTCGATACTATAATATTTTAACAACGGTTCGGAAATATTAAAACCCGAATTTATATAATTAAATAATATAACTATTAAAAAAAACGGTTTTTGCAAACCTTTAAACGAGAAAAAAAAATAATATTAACGTAAATTAAACTTTTATATATATTACGGGAAAAAAAGGTATTATTTTTTTATTTGCCCTAACCGTCAACCGCGACCTTTTAATACGGGCGTACCGTTTACGATATCGTCGCGTAATACCGGTAATTCGTAATAAAAAAAAGATTAATTTTTAAAATAAATCGTAATTAAAAGTTTTTATCGAATTATTAAGATAATAATAAATCCGATTTATATATACGTTTTATAAATCCTAATATATCTTTTTTATTTTTATTTTAATTATAATTTTTAAATAATAATATATTACTAACGCAATTTATAATAAATTACGGTTATTCGTTTATAAAATTTATTAATAATAACTTTACGCGTTAATATAACCTTTTTTCTTATTTTATTCCTTAACTTTATTAATTTAAGTTAACGGATAATATTATAACCGATTCCGTAACTTTTACATATACGTTCCGATTTCGTATAAATTCCGTTATAAAGGAAATTATTTTATATCGTTAACTTTTAAACGGTTTTAATATTATCTTCGGATTATTTTAATTCCGTAAATATAATTCGTTAATTAATTAATTCGTAAATATAATATATATCGATTATAAAATAATATTAAAATTTCCGTTATTATTAACCTTAATAAGCCCGTTTTTTGCTTTTACCGCCTTATTTTTTTATACCTAATACCTTAATGTACCGATTAAGGTACGCTTTTTTTACGCCATTAATTTCTTAACGTTTTACCGCTTTAAAAACGTTATAATTAATTTTATACTTTTAATTAAATTCCTTACCTTTACGGATACCTTACGGGATATTACCGCCTTTTTATCGTAACCGCTTTTTGTTAATAAAGTTACGTTATTAATATTTAATACGGTTTTTTATAATATTTTTATATAGGACGATAATATCGACCCGGATATTATATCTTTTAAATTACGGGCTTTTTATAATTAAATAACCGAAATACCTTAATTATGCCGCGTAACCGAAAAAAATATATAAAAATACCTCGATAACAAATTACTTATAACGATAACCGAAATTTTAAAAAAGTTATTATTTAAATATTACGATTTAGCAAAAACGTTCGAATTCCGTAACGTTAACGCCTTATTACCGTATCAACTTTTCGACCATAAAATCGAACTATTTCCGGGCCAAACGTTATTATATAATCGGGTGCAGGTTATATTTCCGTACGAATTATTAACGGTACGGAAATATATCGACAAGTACCTAAAAAAAATTTTATCCGCTTTAATAGTTTTTTTATAATAACCTTTATTTTATTTATTAAAAAACCGGAAGGCGGTATACGTATTTACGTTAATTACCGGGGCCTTAATAACGTTACGGTAAAAAACCGTTATTTAATCCCTTTAATCCGTAAAACCTTAAACGCCTTTTATACGGCGCGGATATATATTAAGTTCGATATCGTTATAATTTTTAACCGCTTACGTATTACTTTAAAAAACGAATAAAAAATAATTTTTATAATCCGGTTCGGCTTATTTAAATACTTAATAACAAATTTCGGTATAACTAACGCCCCGAATTTTTTTTAATATTATATTAATTATATCTTTTTTAACTTTTTAAATAAATATGTTACGGTTTATCTTAATAATATTTTAATATATAATAAAAATAAAAAAGAATATAAAGGTTATATATGCAAAATGTTACGTTATTTCGTTAACGTAAGATTAACGATAAATATCCGGAAATACGAATTTAACGTTACAAAAATACGATACCTAAGCTTAATAATATTTATTAACGGCATTATTATAGATTCCGATAAAGTAAAAGTTATTTAAAAATAAAAAGTTTCCGAAACGTTACGGAAATTATAACGCTTTTTCGGTTTTATAAATTTTTATTATTAATTTATAAAAGGTTTTTTATTAATTATTAAACTTTTTATTATTTTAATAAATAAAATTAAATAAACTGGTTTATTCCTAAATAACATAAAGGCAACGTTTTAATAATTAAAAAATACCTTTTTAACGGCCCTAATATTATCTTATTACAATCCCCGACGCCGAATAATTTTAAAAACCGATACCTTTAATTAGGCTTCGGAAAAAGTTTTTTCGTAATATAATACGTAAAATATCTTACGGCCGGTTATCTTTTTTTCGGTTAAGTATAACCTTATAAAATATAATTACAAAATTTACGATAAAAAATTATTAATTATTATTAAAGTATTCGAAAAATAACGTTCGGAATTATAAAAAACCGAAAAACTTATAAAAATTATTATTAATTATAAAAACTTTTAATATTTCGTTATTACGAAACTTTTAATATTTCGTTATTACGAAACTTTTAAATTAACGCTAAATCCGTTAATTTAAATTTTTTAACGATTTCCGATTCCAAATAATTTATAAGTTAAGAACAAAAGTTATAATTTTAAACGCCTTATTTCGTTAACCCGGCACGTAACCGACAAACCGTAATAATATAACTAACGATAAGGTAACGTACCGATATAAAACGATACTTTTACCTAATCGATAAATATTACCTTTAAAGGCATATATTATTAATATTAATTAATTAATAAACATATTAATAAATAATGCTTACAAATTATTAACGTTAATTAACGATATCCTAGCAACGCTAGCAAACCCGGATTATAAACGTTTTAAATAAAATATCCATAAAACGTTTAAAACCGCGAAAATCAACTACAAAACCGTACAAAAACGTATTTACGTCCGAAATAAACTATTTATACTTAATAACGACGCTTTTAAGCTTTAAATAATTTACCGTAACTATAATACCGCGTTTACGGAATATTTTAAACGTTTTAAAACGTACAACTTATTACGGCAAAATTATTATTAACTACGTTTATCCCGGAACGTAATTACGTTCGTATAAAGTTACCATCTTTATTATTATATTAAAACGTTTAAAATGTCGCCAGCAGGTTTTTTCGATCCTTTACCGGTACCGTTTTACCTATAAAACGATATATCGGTAAATTACGTTAACCTTTTTCTTTTTTACGAAAAGTTTGGGCATATTTATAAATACGTCTTTATAATCGTCGACCGTCTTACCAAAATGCGTTATTTTATACCCGTAATAAATATATTTACAAAAAACCTAATTAACGTTTTCGTTTTTAATATATACCGTTTATATAACATTCCGATTACGATAATATCCGATTAAAATACGTAATTTATTTTTACGTTTTAAAAAAAATTAAGCCGACGTTTAAACGTTACGTTTTGCGTTTTAATAACGTATTACCCGTAAACCGACGGCAAAACCGAAATCGTTAACGTAATAATAAAATAATATTTTTAAAATTATTTTTTTTTTATTAAAACGATTAAATAAATTAATTTTTTTTAATTAAGTTCGTTAATAATAATTACGTATCGGAAATTATTAACGTATCGCCATTTTTCGCCAATTACGGCTTTTACCTTATTATAAATACGGAACCGTTATCCCCGGCGGACGCCTTTAAAATAATAACGTAATAAAATAAATATAATAATACGATATATTATACGGATAAATTAAAACAAATTTTTAAACGGGTTAAAACTTTAATAACGGAATTATAAAATAAATATATAAAACAAATAAATCGATACCGTTCCGATATTAATATTTTTACCGAAAAAAAATATATATAAATAAATATACATTATATAAAATCCGGCAAATTTAGTAATAAGCTTAGCGATAGGTAAATAAACCCTTTTACTATTACCAAGGTATACCCCCGAACCGTTACCGTACGGCTATTAACGTATTATAAATTATTCCCAGTTTTTTATACCTTTTTAATCTAACGTTATAAATTAAGGCTTTTTAGCTAAAAAAACGTTAACGAAAAGTAAAATACGCGTGCGGAAAATGCCATCGTTACGAATAATCAAAATTAGGAAGGTATCGAATAACATTTTAAAAAAATCCTAAATTTTAAGAATTTCCGATAAAGCCTTTAATACAAAATTAAATAGCTATACCTATACCACCTTACCTAAAAACCGGCCGAAAACTTATAAAACTGCAATTCCGATATAACAGAATTTCATAAAAATAACCTTAATAAACCGGAACCTTCTTATTAATTTAAAACCTTACATAAAATTATTAAAAATAATTAAGATAAACGGGAAAGGCGAAATATAAAACGTAAATACGTAACTTTCGTAAAGGAAGTATAAAAAAAGTAAAAAATTTTTATTTAACCGACGCGGCGATAATAGCACGATAGCTACCATAATTTGCTAAATTACAAAAAAAAAAAAAAAAAAAAAAAAAAAAAAAAAAAAAAAAAAAAAAAAAAAAAAAAAAAATAAAAAAAAAAATAAAAAAAAAAAAAAAAAAAAAAAAAATACAAACAAGGCGATAAAATAACAATATGCCAGAATAACGACCACGTAACAATTACGCAACCTAATTATAGAAAGAAATATAACGTATCGATAACCCGTAAACGATTAAAAATTATTAAAACATAAAGGGAATGACGCCATATCGACGGCCGTTTACATAAAACCTAAATCCAAAATAATTATAACAAATATTTCGTTTTTAAAAATACGTTTAACTAAAGTTTATAATTAATAACCTTCGTTATTAAGTACTAGGTAATATTCGATCGCTTTTTTTTAAAAGTCGATTTAAACGTCAATTTAATAATATTACGTTAACGGTACGATATTATAACGTATATTTCGTAATATATTTACGGCGTTATTAACAGGGCGGGGGTAATATATTTGCATAAAAGTACGGCAGGTAGCCACCTAAACGGGATAATCGGTAATACGTTTTTGGAAAAGGTATTAATAACGTAATTAAGACCATAAAATAAAATTAACTTTTTTTTTGGCATCCGTCGTACCAAAAGTAAAACAATACGTTTTTTCAACCGTTTCGAAAGCAGTACATAAATAAAAAACCGCGTTATAAATTTCAGAACGGAAATTATCGTTATACTCGTAAACCTTATTACCATCCGCGTTAAAAATAACGTCGTTATCGGCATTACGGTCGATACCAAAGTAAAAATTGGCCTATTCGAATAAAATTTTAAGGTTTAAAAAATTACCTTAAACGCCTTCCGCCGGTTAAATATTACGAAATTAATAATATAAACGCGTTACGGTAGCATATAAACGATACTATAACGTATTAAAATTTACGAATTAATAAATTTTTCGGCGTTTAATATAAAGTATATACTTATTAATAACGGCGGACATAAAACGGTAACGGAATACTGGTATATAATTTTCGGCAAAATTATAATTAAAAATAATATAACGGAAATATATTATATAAAAGCATTTAACGCGTACGAACGTAACGTAAACGGTATTAAATTAAGAAAATATCGTAATAAAAACGAAAAAATAACGTAAAGCGGTAATCGGAATCGGCAAAAAGGTAACGAAAAAAAAACGGGAAATAAACGTTACGATATTATTTTAATAATAATACGATATTTTTTAAAAAAAAAAAAAATAAAAATAAAAAAAAGTTTTAAAGGAAATTTAATATTTATATAACGGAAGTAATAAAAGGCGGCGGCAGAATTTATATATACGTTAATAACGCTTACGGCGTAACGATATTATTACCCCGTCCCCGGACCCGGTATCTTACCCCGCACTTCGGCGTAATATCCCGGTAACGGCTACATACCGTTTACGTAACGCGCGCGCAGCGTTATTTTTGTAACATACCAAACCTGCAAATACGTTGCAAAAGGTTTACGGTTCGAATCCGGAATAAAGCGGTTTATATTATGCAGTTTTTTTATAGGCAATTAAGGATAATTACTTTAAAAAGGGGAAGCTATTATTACGGCACTAACGTTACGGCTTAGCTAAGCAGCTATAACGCTATATAGGTATAGGCGTTCCGCGCCTTTGAGATAGTTTCCTTCTTCTTCCTTCGTGCAACAACAGAATACTTTACCCAGCCCCCTAGAGACGATCAGCGCCGTAACAAGGAACTTGGTTGCTTGATTTCTGTCCTATAACTGGGGGTGGGGGAGCAGCCACATATAGGCTTCAGCTCCTTTGTCCTTGCAATCCTAGGGCCACATATCAAAGCCCTTTGGTTCCTTTCAACGTTCTTTCAACAAATCACTACAACTGCCGACATTAATTAATAAAAAAGTATTTTGTATAAATATAATTACCTTAGCTTTTAATTATTTTTGCTTCTGTTCTAAACGTTTAAATTCTTTTATCGCTTCCGTACCTTAAATTTTCTAACGTAACATTTTAATTTTATATTTTTATAATAAATCTTTTTAATTCCGCAGCCGGATTGGACGATTAAATATTTCGTTAAGGTATTATTAAGCTTTTAAAGACTTCCTTTTCGGCAAAACATTTTTAAATTTTTAATTAGTTTTTTTATTTATTAATTTCCGATCCGATTCGGAAAACCTAAAAAATCTATGAGGATTAATATACTTAATATAATAAAAATATTTCTCAAAATTAAAGTAAACTTTATAAGTTTCGTTTTTGGATTTATAACGAAAATAAAAAAATTAAAGAATATATTAAAACGAAAACGGTTAATTCGTTTCGTTAAAATTAAAATGTTAGTACGTTTATAATAAAATCGTTACTTTTTAATATAATTAAATATGATAATTAAGTTATAAAATAAAAGAATAATAAAAAAGCAAAATTATTTATTAAATAATATAATAAACAAATTAATTTTTAAAAATAAAACTTCTGAAAAAAAATCGTATTATAATCAAAAAATTTAACTTATTACCAAACAGTCGAAGAATATAAAAATATTTCCGTTAAAAATTCTTAATTTATATAATAAGCTCGAAAGAATTTAATAAAAAAATGGAATTTAGCATTTCGAATTAATCGAATAAAGAAAATGGCTTAACGGGCTTAATAAAATTTAATCATTATAAATAAATCGAGCCAGTTCAAATATTTTGAACCAAGATAGATATATATACGTTTGTTATTTCTATAACCTAAATAGCACCAACTTATAATAACAATTGGTTAACCAGATTACCTACGGTTATTTACTATTACTAGAGGTAATTATCACCTTATTGCTTAAAATTCCACGATACCATTACTAACATAAACCGTATAACTTGGTTTAATAATTGGTTAAGTCTATAGCCGTCACATTATACGTATAATGTTTTTTAATTAATAATGGTAATTTTAAATGTTTTAAAAAATTCAAAAATTTAATTTTTATATTACTATTTTAACATAGCGATTTTTAAAAGTATAACGATCGATTATAAACATTTAAATAACGTTGTTCCGATTTTTATTAACGTTTTATTCGAACGTTTTACTTTGCCGAAAATTAAAATTATTAAATAAAAAACTGATATAACGTAAACGAAATCGGAATAATGAAAAGTATAAAAAAGAATTTCGTTTTTAGTAAAAATTTTAAAGTCTTTTTTTTAAAGCAATAAATTATTATAATCGTATATATTAATATTAACAGGCGTTCGTTATTATTATTCGTAATTTTTAACGATATTAACGTATAATAATAACAACTTTTTGATTCGAATAATAAAGTATAAAAACAAGCATTTTATTACTTTAAAAAACGGTTCAACGAATATTAAAATCGATTTAAAATAATTCTATAAAATTTTTATTTTTAATATTAAATTCGAAAGCTTTAAAGAATAAAAAGTTTTAATTATTAACGATTATAAAAATTCCATTATTTAAAACTTTATATGAATATACCTTTAAATTTAAAATTTTTATATTTTTATATTTTTATATTTTTATATTTTTATATTTTTATATTTTTATATTTTTATATTTTTATATTTTTATATTTTTATATTTTTATATTTTTATATTTCTATTTTCTTTTTTTAAGGTTTTAATTTTTTAATATAAATATATTTGTTATGTTAAAACGAAAATTCGATCATTAATTCCGTAAACGTCATGACAGGTAGGTTTTTAAAGTTATAAATAAAACTGATTTTCTTTTTAAATATTTTCGAATACGTAATATAAAATTATAATAATTTCGAAATATATTTTAAAACATTAAAAAATAATAGATTTAGGTTTTATTAATAAAACGAAAACATTAAATAATAAATACGTTAAAAAATAATTAATATATTTATTTTAAAATAGATTCGGATTTTATTACGTTTTAACTTTTTTATTTAAATAGTGACTTTAAGTATTAAAGTATTTAAAACATTTAAGGATTTAATTTGATTTGAAAAATCCTTTATAGAAATCTATTTAAATTATGAAAATTCTATTATATAGCTTTTATTTTATAAGTTTGCGAAAGTTTTTAACGAAAAAAGAAATATTTGTTTTGCTATTAAAATGTAAAAACGCAGCGACTAAGGGGCTGTAACTAGTAGCCGAACAATAGCTGAACGACGCACTAGTATAAATAACTATCTAGCGATACTAAGAAACGTTACATAAAAATAATCTAATATACTTACTTTTTAAAATTCACTTTATAATTAATTAACAATTACCTTATTTAGGTTATAACTATTTCTTATCTTACAATCCTTTTATTTCTACTATAGAAAATAATACGAAAACTATTAAAAATAAAATATATAGGTTATAAAATAAACCTAATTCGCCTACAGAAAAAAATACGAACCTAAATCCGATCGACAAACGATCGATTACGATATATATATATATATAAAGATTTACTATAAATTCTAAACAAAGGAAAAATTACGTTTTTCTAAAATATAAATTATTTTACGTACGTAACCGGAACGTATTCCGATAACCGTTAATCAAACGATTGGATAACAAACGTAATATAGTAATAATACCTTAAAACATAAAACAAAAAAAAACTTAAATTTTATAATAGCGAATAAATTTTAAAAATTATTTGCTAATAAAATGAATAATATTTAAATCTCTTTCGACAAATAACCGAATAAGAAATAATTATATAAACTAAAAAAAGCAAAGTTTATAAACTATTTATTACGTCGGCGCAAGAATTTAAAAACGATAAATAAATACCGTATTATAACTATTCGAAACTTACCGAACATACGTTAATTAAAAAAAGAAACCTAAATAAAACTCGTAACGAAAATATATACCGAACGGCTAAAACGAAATAGTATTACTTATATTTAATAAACTATAAACTATATAAAGGCTTTTATTATAAACGCTTAACGATTATATCGTATTACACTTAATTATTTCGAATACGAAAAAAAGTCAAAGATTTTTATTTTACATAAAAGTTTAATAATAATTAATTACCTTTATTAAAAAAATTATTCGAACCTTATATTATTCGATTAAAAATATCGAAAATAATTTATAAAGTTATAACAATAAACCGATTAATTATTACTAAACTTTTACGTAAAATAAAAACTTTTAATATATAAAATCAAACTTATAAATATCCTAAACCCGGAAAATAATTGAGATAATAAATGTTTTATATTTAATTACTTTTATAAATTATTACTAAAATTAACAAAATACTTTATTTCGTAAAAACGTTAAATTAACCCGAATTAATAACGTAATAAATAAAATAAAACGTTATCAAAATATTTTTAAAAAAAAATTAAAACCGATCGTTTACCGCTAAAAATATTAATAAAAATAAACGATTCTACTTTAACGTTTTCGAAAAAAAGGCCTTTAAAATAAAAACCAATTAAAAGTACTACGGAAAAATAATAAAACCCGAAATTATTTTCATACTCGAAAATCGGACAATCGCCGACTTAACTCCGACCAAAACAAATCCACGCGGTTTAATAATTTTAACTATTATAAAGGTTCCCCTAAATACTATAATTATAAAAAACTAAAATACAAAATAATATAAAAACTTTACCATCCTCGGCCGCATAAAAACCGGCCTCCGAAAACGGTACAAAACGTTACAATATACGATAATAATAAATCCGATCACTTCCCAAATATAACCCCCCCCAAAAAAGCCGAAATAAATATATACGTCCAATCCACTTCGGCAAATAATTACAAAACGGTCAAAATAAAACCGTCTTTATTAAAAAAGAACACTTATCTAAAAAAACGCGAAGAATATAATAATATAAATAAATATAAATATCGATATACAGGTTAATACCGTAAACAAAAAGTTATCAAAAAAGCTTAATCTTTAATTTATCTCCGTAAACATCCCGGGCCTTATCGGCATTAATAACGTATATATTAAATACTACGAAACTTACGACATCCTCGTTAATATAATATATAATAATAAAAACGAATAAAAATTTAAATAAATATATTTCGCGATATGTTAAAACTAAAAAACGCCCGATCTTTTATTATTACGTCCCGAAATAAGCAAATTAAAAATTTTACTAAATACGGCTACGCACTAATAAACATATAAGCTATTATAAAAAATCGATAAACAAAAAATCGCAAATCTAACGCTTGCCGGTAAACAAATTTACATTATTAACCTAATAAAACTAACTAATAAACTAAACATTTTAAAACTTAAAAAATAATCTCATTGAAAAAATAATGGAATTTCCAGTTTATTTAAAAAAACTTTAATAAATACATTTCGAGGAAATTATAAACAAAATTTCCCAGTTATTAAAAGTAAAATATTTAATAAATTTGATCCTTAGCAAATTGTTCATATTCGAACTTATCTACCTAATTTTAAAAGAATAACGAATATACTTAAAAAATACATACGGGAAAAACATAAAAGCAAAATAAATACGTTATTTGAAAACGGATATAAAAACGTTAAAATTATTTATACCTCCCAAAAATAATAATCTTTTTTATAGGTCGATAAGAAAATATTAAATTAAATTACGATAAAAAACCGATACTTTTTACCTTTAATGTCGGAAATTATAAACCGTTTAAAAGTTACTAAAATATTTTTTAAAAATTAACCTTAAAAATACGTATAATCGTATTCGGATTAAAGAAAAATTTTACAAATAAAACACTGCCTTCCGAACGCGTTACAGCCAGTTTAAATATATAATTATACCGTTTAATCTTATTAATATGTTAATTATATTTTGAAGTTATATATATAAAATATTAATTAAGTTGATAAATTATATATATATAATATATTTAAACGATAGCGTTATTTATTCGGATAACGAAAGAAAACATACGAAATATCTTTAATTAATTTACGAACGGTTATTATACTATTAACTGTTCGCAAAAACGTTGAAATACAAATTCATTAAAATAAAACAAATTTATTATTTATTATTAATACCGAAAACTTAAAATAAACCGCCGACGGGTTAATATTATTACAATATAACTAAAACCGGAATTTTTTCAAAATATTAAAATTTTTCTAAAATTTACAAACTTTTATCGAAAATTTATCGCACATTATTTATGTATTACGCAACCCATTATAAGAATTTTAAAAAAATAAAAATAAAAAAGCAAAATTTTATTAATTTAAAAAAGTACAGAAAATATTTTAAATTTTACAAAACGCCTTTTAATCTGCAACTGTATTCCGACATTAAAATAACGTTAAAAATACCAAAATCGAAACGGACGTTTCGGTAAAAACTATATCGGAAATACTTTTATAAAAGTATAAAAAACAATAACGCCTAATCGTATATTAACTGTAAAAATCTATTTTAACAAAAAATAATAAGTTATAAAATAACAAAAATTACTAATAATTATAAAAAATTTAAAGCATTAACGTTAATACTTTTAAAAAACGGAAACAAAGTTCTTAATACTTAACGATTATATAATATTAAAAAAACTTCGTAAAAATATTAACGCGTAATTATTAAAAAAAAAAAATTTAACCCGAGAAAGCTACCGCTTTTTATAATTTAATTTCAAAATCTAATACTAGCCGAATACCGTTAACCCGGCTGATAAACTCTTTAAATACCTAAATTACATATCCGAAAAAATTAAATACGGAAATATAATTCTTACGTTATCTAAAAAGCTTAAACTTACGGACGATATACTGAAAAAATACGAAAAATAATTGCAAATATATAACGTAATTCGGAAAATTACAAAAAAAAAAAAAAAAAAAAAAAAAAAAAAAAACCCTTTATAAAAATGGCCTAAAATTCATTCGCTGCAAAATTTCTAAATACATTTTAAATAACAAAAGCTTAAATAGCTATTATCCGCATAAAAAAACCGAAAACTTTCGTTATATAATCATAAAAAACTTTTAAAGAAAAAAGTAAAAAGTTATATACTTATTAAACCTACTACTTACGTACAATAATATTAACGTAAATCGTAATAGTAACATAATTAACGGCTAAACGATAATAACCGTAAATTACGACCGCATCATAATCGGATTCCGAAAAATTTAAAACTAAAAAACCAAATTAATATTAAAACTATTATTTATAATTAATTCGTTTTACGTCTTTGAACGAAAAGATCAACCTAAAACGAAACGGCATTTTAACCGAAAACTATTCGATAATTTTACGATTAGGTTTAAAAGTTGCAAATTAAAAACTTAAATATTATAGAACTAATATAAATAACAGAACGTTAAATGGGAATAAATTTTTTTAAAATTTAAATAAAGTTTTATATTATCGGAATAAATTCATAATTCCGTTTTAAAACGTTTTTCGGTAACGATTAATTAATTAATATTACGATAACTCGAAAATAAAATATATAAAGTGCGCCTATATACTGGAACTAATAATTGAAAATTTTTATTAAAAAATATAATAAACGATATCCGAATATATATTAAGTAATGCCCGAATTGTTAAAAAATAATAAAGTTACGTTATAAGTTATATAAGTAATTATAGTCTTTATTTTTTACTTAAATATTTTTTTTAAAAATTTAATGTTAAATAAACTAAAATACGATATAATTTTAATAATTATCGATTACTTTACGAAATTAACTTTATTTATATTTACGGTTAAAATTTTAACCGTAATCGAATTAATCCGATTATTTTATAACGAAATAAAAAATAAATTTCGAACGTTAAGTAAAATTGTTAATAATAAAAATAAATTATTAGTAAGTTAATTTTGAGTAAGATTTTAAAATAAATAAAAGTTTAAATAACGGATATTAACCATATATTACCCGCCAACCGCCGAGCAAATAAAACGTATTTATTAAATATTAAAATAATTAAATAAAGTTATTACAAAATATAAAATTTGCGTATAATAATGCCCGAAATATATTTACCGGCCGCTTTTCGTTTAAAGCTTTATAGGGGTATTATCTAAAAATAATAAAATATTTTCCGTAACGATTTAAGGAATAAATATAAAAAATAAAAAACGGTTTAATAAAATTATAATTATCCGCCGAAAAATATACGAATATTCAAAAAAAAAGCTGCAGTACTTTAAAAAGAATATTACGATTAACGTTATACGCGTATAAAGCTTTAATTAAAACAATAAGTAAACTTATTAACGAAAAACTTTAAGTTTAAAAATAAACAATTTGTACTTATTTATATTTAAGTAATAATTCAGAAATAAATAAACTTTTAATCGTATAACATATTTTTGCCCATTAAGTACTAAAAAATATATAACGTATTTCCGGTATTTTTATTAAAACCGTAACATAATCGAAAATCAAACGCTGTTTTAATAACGTTATTAAACCTAATAAATAAACAAAAAAATAGGTAATAAAAATATCGTCCGCTACCGAAATAATCGGAAATAACGTAAATACTTCATTAAATAAAAAAGATAAACTACCGAATATAATACGTAAAAATTCCGAAAATATTTCGAAAATATTTCAAAAATATTATAGCGTTATAAAAGAAAATTAAGCATATATTATAAAGATACGTACCGCTTCACTAAATGTTATTGGTATATCGATATATATGTTACTAACGATATCTAAGAAGGATTAGGATAGTTTATATTATATGCAGAAATATTAAATACAGGTAGGATATATAAATTTAATACAGACGCGTTAAAGTAAGCGTTATACGGGCCAACTAATCAGGTACATATCAACGTACCAAATCCCAACACGCCCTCTTACGTTATATATATACTACAAAACTTTAAAAAAACTAACTACCTAACATATTTAAGGATCGAACCCTAATTATTATATAAACAATAATAAAAAAATTATAAAAATTAATAAAATTACAACAAAAAATAGATAAAAAACAATTTATTACATAATCCGGAATTAAACTTTTACTCTTTATATTAAATAAAGCTAATATTCTAACCGTTACACCAACCAGCCGGCCTTATCACTTTATCGTGCCGTTACGGCCGTCCCGGCTAACGGGGCCCACTTTTCCCGAAACGCTCCGGAATTACCTGGCTATTAATATACGAAAATAACTATATTATGCCAACCTATTACCTTAAAAGTTTTTTAATTACAAATAAGGTACAGAGCTTTTGTTGCTGAACTGGCTTCCGAGGCCGACCGCAATATCGGCTGCAGTGTGCTATACACTAAAATTTTCCCACTCTCCCCCTCCGGCCTTGACAATGATTCTCGTACCCAACCTTAACTCCCCCGGCGTGGGTGCAGTCTCGAACCAAGAGACTCTCTTGCCTCGGCTATTTCAGCCCTGAATGTACTCTGAGGGCGAACAGATAGCCCTTTGAGGAATTTCGTGAACGTTGGATGTCCAAGTCGATCTGGATTTTCAACCTCTGCCACATGACAGAGTTCGCCGTACCAAAAGGTACATGCATAGCCGTCGGAACTTAGAGCTAGGAGAATCAGAGCCTCGACGTAGCGCTGCCATGTTGGTAACCTGACGCCCGGGCAGGAGGCCGGAAAACGACCCCATCCTTGCAGTGGGCTTCCCATGCGAAGGCCTGGGTCGTTGGCAAAGATGATGTTATTGTCCATGCCATCGGAAAATCCTACTCCTCGTCCTTCCGCAGATACTTCCCACAGAACGTCCTCCATCGCGTGAAGTTGCACCGTATTCCAGTCGGGTCCCGCGAGATCACCGACCTCACCATAGTCCAGGTAGAAGTGTGCAGGCTTCTGGTCACCGGAGCGCTGCCATGCTGTCTCTTGCCACCGACTCCAGGAGCAGCTCCTGTCCCGACATAACAAGATGCCTTCCGCTTCGAGGGAGTCGATAGCCGTGTGAACTTGGCTCCTCGGAATCGCACAGGCAAGTTCCTGAGGAATCTTTGGTCAGCAATCCCATACCTCACGAGTAGTGAAGGGCGTTCGGTGAGCGAGCAGCTTTGTACCTGAATTACGACGGGCACGGTGTAAGTGGCCATGAGATGGGATCCCCAGAGCAGATTCTCCACGCCGTTTCCATTGAGCAGCCTTGCGACCTTCCCGCAGAGTTCGATGCCGAATGGCTGTCTGGCCAACGGGAGCAGGGCGTTTCTCGAGGACGAGGAAGCGCATGCATGACGAGTGAGCTGGTTGTGAGCACTCTGCAGCAATGGGTTAATGGGTTCATCGGTGAGTGCGGACACCATACGGGGCCGGCCAAGCCACCCAGGACGTACCACCGTCCCGTTTGAGAACTGTGAAAATGGACAAGTTAGCAGGCTTCGCAGTCCGCCTTGATAGAGCATTTGAGCTAGTATAACTCTGCCGGGACAGTTTAAAAGACACTAATAGAACGGGAACACTGCGAAGACTTAGGTAGTACCGATACCATTGTAGGTTTGGCGGGGATGCACGCATCTACTAACAAACAGCTAAAACAACAACAAAATGGGTAAAGTTTTACGGAGCTAACTTACTTTAGGTTTCACCTTACCTATGGGGCTGGCCTTTTATTAGGTTGACTAGGTAGCACCTACCTTACCTTACCCTCTGTACCTTACGGAGAAACGGTAAGCCTGTACCTCTAGCACCATCACGTATAAATACGACTCTTGGCCACTTCGCCGGCAGCATCTCACGATGTATATATGCTGGACCCCTTTACCTACATAAAGCCCCGATATCCTACACAATCCTCATCAACATGCTACACAGGATTTTTTCCCCCGTTCGCCCCTATACATGTGCCTCCTTCTGCCGACTCAACCCTACTATCCTCGGTAGAATCCTGAGCTCCAAACGGTGCAAGATCCGGATGATCATCCTCTCCGACACCCACGGCGACGACCTAAAGGATGTGTCCCTCCCCAGGGCCGACGTGGTCCTCCACTGCGGCGACCTCACCAACGACTCCCGGTCCGCGGACCTCGAGAGGACACTAGCGATGCTGCGTGCCATCGACGCGCCTCTGAAGCTGGCCATACCCGGCAACCACGACTTCGGCCTCGGGCCGGGCTACTGGAGGCGGACGCAAGCCCGCAGCCACCCAGCTCAGCAACAGCAACACGACGATGGTGGTGTGCCCGCACAGGCAAGCGAGGCCGAGGACGTGGACGAGGAGGACGACGCCGACGCCAAGGCCTCGTGGGAGCTCCTCCGCCGCGCCGCCCGGCGCGACAGGATCTTCCTCCTCCCGCAAGGAACGCACACCTTCGTGCTGCCCCCGGACGCAGGCGGCGCGGGCGGCGGCGGCGCGCGCCTCCGGCTCTTCGCGAGCCCGCTGACGCCGCGGCGCGGCAACTGGGGCTTCCAGTACGACCGGTCGAACCCTCACAAGTGGGCCATACCCCCGACAACGCCGAACGGAGACGGGGCCGTAGACGTGGTGATGACGCACGGCCCGCCGAGGGGCATCCGCGACGGGACGGGGATGGGGCAAGGGGGTGTGGTGCCGGGTGCCGGGTGCGCGGGGCTGCTGGCGGCTGCAGAGCGCGCGCGGCCGCGCGTGCACTGCTTTGGGCACATCCATGGGGCGTGGGGCGCTGAGGTGGTCGTCTGGAAGCGCGAGATGGTTGCGTCGGGCGCGGGCGCGGGCGTAGGCGGGGGGGCAGATGCTCTCCGTGGGCCGAGTGCCCCGATCTTCGGCAACCTGGTTGATGCACAGCGATCCCGGGTCGTGGCGAGTCTGCTGCCGGCCAGCAAGACTACTGGTGGTGGAGAGTGCAGCCTCGGTCCTCCGCCCGCGGGGATGACGCAGCGGCATCACTCCCCGCCAAGGGAGGAGGGGGGCTGCTGCGCCGTGGACATCTCCCCGGACGGAGAGCATGCGGTGGAGCGAGGCGCGCAAACGCTATTTGTGAACGCGGCGGTAGAGCTCCGGTCCAGGCCGCCTCGGATGCCGTGGCTGGTTGACATGGACTTGCCGGTGGCGGGCGAGGAGGACGCTGCTGCGGCCGCTGAGACCATGCGTTGGCTGCTGCTATAAGTGCTGGAAGCCCGTGGTCAGGATCAGAACCGTCTGTGATATATGGACAAGACATGCCAGCACTGACTTTAATCAAATCTGCAAGAGATTTGTGCATATAGCAATAGATATATACACAAACCAGCTTTTCCTAGACTCTTCATCCTTTACATAGATATAGAGGCAAGCGTTAGGTCTTAAAAATTAAGCCAGGGAGAAGACGCTGTAGCCTGGTGTATTTGCATAGTAGAGTGTTTGCTTCAACTGTCGCAAATACGGGCACCTAGCGAAGGACTGCCCGAGCCGCAGAAGGAGAAGAACGGCAAAGGAAAGAAAGGAAAACGTGGACAGCGTCAGGACAACAGTCAGAACAACAGAAGCAACAGCTCCCGCAACACCCGTGGCGTTACCCGGGAGGAAGAACAGTTTATCCCTGAGGGCCTAAGAGACCTGTACCGCTCTGACGGAAAGATCTTTAGCGCCCACGTGAACGAACAACAGCTTCAGGACCTTATGGAGTAATACGACGAGATGGTTCAGGAGGAACCTCAGGAGGAAGCTCAAGGAATTACAGCGGTTGACTGCACTGAGCTGCAGGCAGCTAACTGCCCTGAGGCACCTGAACCACAGGCAACTGACTGCCCTGAAGCACCTGAGCTACAGGTGGCTGACTGTCCTGAAGCAACCGTTGCAGGAAATGACTACCCTGGAGCAACTGTTATGGGCAGCGCCATGCTTCTTTTGCACGTTTACTCTGCCATAAGGAATAATCAAAATAAGCTGTTTTAAAACTTAAAAGCAAACGTTAACATTATTAACAAACAGAACGTGAAGAGTACTTAGTCACGTTACTTCTACTCCTTCGTGGCTGGAAAACACCAAGAAACGGATGACGAGAAAGCGGAAAGAGAACGGCGGCGCTTGGATCGGCTTGCCGCCCAGAGGATCCAAGAGAAAGATATGGAGCGGCAGGAATTGACAGTACAGGGACTCGAGCAATCACTCCGGGCCACCGAGAGCGAGATTGGAAGAATCAAGCGTGACATCGACCGCGAGAAGGCGGAGGAAGAGGATGCTAGGAGGAGAGAAGAAATGAGGCGCGAGCAACAACGTAGAGCTGAGGAAGACAGAGCAAGAAAATGAGCCGAACAGGAGATCTACCAACGCCGGAAAGAACTTAGAGCTAGGAAACTAAAGGGAGTGATGATTTAGAAGGCTATCGACAAGGCGACACCCCTTTGCCGTCTTTGAACCTGTGGTATTCAATAACAGGGTCCCATTATCGCTCTTAAAACACCCAAATCCAGTTTGGAAGAAATTTTGAGCTTTTGGGAGGTTACTGGGCTCCTAGGAATGATAGTATTGATACAGGTTGGCCTGCTGTCGGAACTGCAAGGGCGTGTCAAAGATAGGTTAAATGCTGGTTAGATTCGATGTTAAGGGACGAGCCTGTGGGATGGTAATGGTGGAATAGAAGTTGTATTCGAGAAGGTCCCACAATGACGGTATCCGACCGTCAGATTTCTTTTATACTTTGCATTTCGTAACCCACTGCCACAAGCCGTGAGGTTACTGATTACACGACTACATTTACGCCGAGATGTGGGTCGTCTCGTTACCCCTATTCGGACCGCTGTCCCAACAGGATCGCCTAGTGGACCAGTCAGCGAGGAAAACTGCTATATGGTAGCTACTGAAGGTACTTAAAACCGGTTGGATTAATAGTCGGATCAGGTGCAGTATTTGCTTTCGGCCACGTGGCGCCATCTGAGAAATGAGCTTGGTTGCGACTCTAAATTTACCCTAGAGGGCCACATAGAGGTTTACACTCTTACGTAGAAGGATTTCGACGAGAAGCTAAACTTCAACGATTAGTGTAAAACGTTCCCGGCTCGCTTTGTGTACAATCACCTACTGGAAGGTTCAATGCGAGAAAGGCATGCGACTGTCCTAGTGATGATGGAGACGCCTAGCAGTATACCGAGAACGGCGTGGAAGCCGAGCTATGCATTACTCATTTTAGACCACCAAAGATGCTAAGGCCAAGCAGAAGTTAAGAATAACAAGAGTATCTCCGTGGATTACCAGACTTCGCGGACCGCTATCAGCACGAGCGCCATCTTCCCCATCACAGTCTTAACACCATAGTCTTGCAATTCTCTATCCTCCAATACCTCAAGCTCGCCGGGTCGGCAATGCCGATGTCCCGAGTTGAAACATCGACCGACGAACATCTCACCACCCTGAAATACGATATGGCCAATGTCCACTAGAGCGGTGCGCACGGCCTCATAGCCGGGTGTGATGAACTGCTTGTATCCCATGTCCAAACGGTCCCCTATGCCGGCTTGGTGCGCGAGGAGTTCGTATAGCCCCCCATACCAGTTCCGCATGTGGCAATTGGGGCAGTACTGGTCCCTGCCATTCTCATATCCGGGCACATAATCTCGGTATTTACCCTCGGTTAGGAGATAGAGGTCATGGTTATTAGCATATTCTCAATCAACGGTTACCCAGAAAGACAGCAAACTAAATATCGAAGGCCCAGCGGAAATCTCCCCTCTCGAAACGCAAACCGCTTGAACGTATATTAATCAGTCCCATAGCCGAAGCCATGCCTGGCTTGCTGTGTCATAAGTAACCTCTCCTAGCGACCGCTATGCTGGTTCAACATAGAGCCTACATCTACCCAATAGATATGGAAGGGCTGGCTGCAGATCTCCCTCGTGAAATTCAGATATCTCCGCCCTCTGAAAGTCGTGCTTGCAAGCAATGACGAAAATCTTCTATGGCAACTTCACGCCAATGTGTATCCCCCATGTCGACGCTAGGCTAGCTGGTGGTAACAAGAATGTGATAAGGTGATGCTCGTAAAATCGCGATTCTGGTATGGCCGTTTAATCAGTGGGGAGAAATTGTGATCAGCGCATGAAACAAGTGATCCGAGGTTGCAACTGCCGGCTTCCTCAAATACTTCCTGTGCCTTCGTCGTTGAATGACTAGCAGGAGCCGCACGATCAACGCGCTATGTGTTATTCAGTACCAACATCTGTCACGGAAAAATGGGGTCTAAAAGGCTCCAATCAGACACCCCTGGTAAGCTCCACCAGGCTCTATAAAAAGGGCTTCGATCAGCCTAAGTAGCTTGGGAGGATCTTTCCCTCCTAAGAGTCAGAGCTGTCAATATAGCTTCAAATTTCTTCTGTGACAACATCAGTGTTATATAGGTGGCAATGATGTAAAGGTAGCAATCACGCAGTGATGGAGGGTGGTAGCGGTAGGTTTGACTAATTCATTCTTTGTTCTCGGATGATAACCATACCAACCGCATGAACTAACAGCGAGGAGTACTAATGGTCTCAATCATGTGAGGAGGAAAAACAGTATTTCCCTTCCACTTTCTTTAAAAGAAACGGAGAAGAAAAGGGGCTAGTCAGAGGCCTTGGAGGTCCACCGGGCTTACATCTCGTTCTTGCATCTAGTAGGAAATTGGCAAACAGGCAATGTATAGCTCTTTCTCATATGTATATCTGGCTAACCTAAGCATCCGGGCGTCAGCGCTTTGTCCTAGGCATCGGAGTGACGATGGTGTAGTTACATGTCGGGCAATGGGTGAAGGTATTATTCGTGGCCGGATAGCGATCCTGCCCGTACGTCGCATTCAGCGACACACTGCCTACGATGTTTCCGGATTCGAGCCGGATCCAGCTGTCTACTTCGCAGGCTCTCAGTTGCTCCTTGGTAACAAGGACCTGGCGAGCACCGCGCTCCCAATTGCCATACCCACCGTACCCTGTGTGCTGGCCGAAGCAGAGGTTGACACCATTGCCGGCAACGGTCATACCGGGCAGCAATGAGTCCCATTTGTAACACCACGTATTCCCGTGATCGTGACCCGAGAACACCGCCATCAGCCCCTTGGTCGCCGTGATAGCCTGCATGAACGGGATATCCTGCCCGCCGTAGGAACAGGTGCCGTCGTCGCGGCCATCGGGGCACCAGCCCTGAGCCTGGGGGGCGAGGGGGTTATCGTCATTGATGCCAGGCTCCGTGTGGGGATCTACACCTGCCTTCTGCAGAGCGTAGGAAGCGTAGGTGGGTATGTGGACGAAAGCCAGCGAAGGGATTATCTTCTGATACCACTGGACGAGTTCCGCATTCGTCTGGTACCACCACTGCGCGACTCTGTAGTCGACCCAATTGGGAATGCCAACTTGCTTGCCGTACGCATCCTTCTGCTGAAAGCGGAAGCCGCCCTTGCTGTCGAAGAACCACAACAGTAGCTCTGGGACGCAGACCTCCTCGTCAAAGCATTTGGGGTCGTAGACGGGCAAGTAATAATTGGACACACCGACGTCTTCGCCGGACACCATACGCCTAGTACGGCTGTTAGGCCAGAAGCGCTCCCGGGCGAGTATGTCTGCGGCGGAAAGATTGAACTGGTGGTCATGATTTCCGTATGCAGAAGCCCAGGTCAGACCCCGCTTCACAAGGGGCTCGACAATCTGGTCGATATAATGGGTAGCATTCTCGAGGTACCCATTATCGCCAGTGATCAAGTCGCCATTGAGTACGACTAGATCCGGCGATTCTGTGGTAAGGAGCTTGTTGACAACCTTGACCGAATTGATATCTTGCTGGGGACCCCACGAGTCCCAGGCGTCTGCCCAATGTTGGTCAGCTAACTAACTACTGGTGTCAGTGACGGCCGATCTACGTAAACGTACTTTCTCCGAAGTGCAAGTCCTCAAAGATGGATATCTGGAAAGTGCCATCGGCTTTGAACGTCAAAGGGCCGAACGCGTTGCTGCTGTTGGCGTATCTCTTAGCTACGGCCGCTTCCAGCGGTACCACCGCTATCGACAGACCAACCAACGCGATAGAGAGCATGGCAGTCAGAGACAGACCGGATCTTCTTACCCTGGGCCAAGGACTGCCTGCCTCTGCGGCGCGGAGAAGCCATGGCCTATTATATGTACTCGGTCCATACTCAAAGCACTAATCAGATGCAATAATACCGCGAGGGAGCCATGTGATGCCGCTGTACCCTACATATGGGTTGGCTACTGAAGTTATTGCAGATGGACGGCAATAAAGCTTTAATTCCTCGCCAAGGTATGAAGGTCGAGAGTAATGAAAGTGTGCTTCAACTATTGCTCACAATTGGTTCGGAAGGCGCAGAATTACTAACCCAATAGGGAAAGTGCCTGTATATCTCCGAGATATTGGTTGCATTGTTTATAACGGCCCCTCATGCCCGGGGTCCCCTGTTATTGGCTTTGCACCCAAGACCGCTGACCGATAGGAGATGCTGAAATGTTCCGTACCGCTCGCATATTCAGAACATATCTCTCTGCCTCCGTCACCGACTATCACAGTAATAGGATTGGAATTCATGCGAATATAGCGCTGTAGTTACCTATCATATAACTTTATGTCGCGTAGTCAGCGAGGGCTTGTGGGATAGGTGGTGCGACATCACTTGAAGTTGTACTCTTATGAGGCTCTGAGCACCTTCTAACTTATGTTTAAACACTTGAGCTTGAAGAGTGCCGCTGTTGGGTTTTAAACCAAGCTATCTAGACTTTAGAGTCGCTGCCCGCTCGATTTTCGCGGGGTGATCCCGCTTTTGTATAGGGTCATGGGGTGTCTTGGGGGTTTTGGACTGCTTGGAACGGAAATGAAGTCAGCCTTACATTATCTACCGACCTCAGGGATACTTACCTACGTGCGCAGTCGGGATCATCCGATCTTCCGCCCTAGCGTGGTCCAAAGTGCTTTGTCTTGGCATCCCATACTCGAGCTGTTTCGGAGTAGACTAGCCGTCGTCTCGGATTTGACGTAGTGCAGCTACCCTGAAACATCAGAGGTATCCCTCCTGCCAAGCACCATACGGCCGCGGATCCTTCCTCTGGACATAGAAAAAGAAATGAAATTTTCCATCCACTGTTTAACATGGCAAGTCGTTCAGGATGTTTTCATTCGTAGTCGGCACAGGCGTAGTGCAACTCGTTGCTGCTACTTCGGCATATCACGACATATTCTCTACATCGCCGATATGCACGGCGTCACCTGTGGCCGACATCTGTTTGCGCACGCAGTCCACTCTTGAGGAAGCCCGTAATGATTCAGATAGCCTACTATTCCGATATGAGTCTTGGATGCAGGTTGGCGCATGCCATAACTTGAATGGAGACAATTTTTGTGCATTCAGCAACCCTTCCTTCAATAGGGGTCAAGGCATCTCTGTTATCACCACACCCGAAAGCATTGCCAAGATTGCCTCTCGCACCGTGTTTAAGAATGCGGTAATCACTGACAATAGTCCCATTCCACCAGAATCTTCAGTTCCGTACCACGTAGCGGAGTTTCCCGGAAAAGGTTTTGGACTGGTAGCAACCAGGAGTCTTCGAGATGGAGAACTTGTCATATCAAGAACTCCCGCTTTGATGGTCAATGCCAAGACAGTGAGCAACTTAGGAAAAAATTACCTTGCAGACCTCCTGAGAAACGGAGTTGAGAGTCTGTCCTCGGAACACAAATCTCAATACTTGAACCTTTCGACCCATGATGAGGCGGCGACTTACGAGGAGAAGGTCTACAAGATTTTCAAGACGAATTCGTTTCGCACAGGCGCGCATGATGGGGAGTCAGACTTCCACTCAACTTTCACCGAAGGTCCGTTGAGGCCCAATTGATGGCATACGAAAACTTAGGAGAGCGCAGCGCAACTAACATTTCAGCTACAGTGTCTCGACTGAACCACGATTGTCGCCCTAATTGCGCTTACTATTTTGACCACACCACCTTTGCTCACAAGGTTATCGCTGCGCGTGACATTGCGCCTGGTGAAGAGCTTACCATTTCATATTACGAGTAAGTAGGTTCTCGGGGAGGCTCTCCCTAAGGTCCCCAATCAGGCCAAAAGAGTGTAACTGATAACGCATGCCCAGCCCTCTTCAGCCAAGTTCGAAGAGGCGACAGCGCTTGAGTCAGGACTGGGGCTTCGCATGCTCTTGTAGAAGCTGTACAGCCGGTGCACAGCAGATTGCAGAGTCAGACAAGCGAATTGAAGAAGTTCATCAGCTCTGGAAAGAGCTCGATGATTACACCAGCAACTCCAAGGCAACACCAGAGAAGGCAGAGAGGCTCGTTCAGCTCTATAAGCAAGAAGGTATATACGGACGTCTACACGAAGCTTACTACCGGGCAGCAGTGGAATGGATAGGGGTTGGTAATGCAGGTAAGGCCGCCGAGCATGCCGGGCGCTGTATTGATCGTGGCCGGATATTTAGGGGCCTGGACCGGCCATTCATCAAGAACATGGAGAAACTCATTGTGGATCCTGAGGGTTATCCGGGTTGGAAGTTCCGGCTCAAGTCCTAAAAGTTAGATAGATACTTCTTGCCCAAACGAACGATACGCTTACTTCAAATCTCATCCGTCGCTTTAAGTGGTATTCAAGGATCACATTCTCAACATTGAGCCGCTGATAGATTGTCAGGGACGGCAGAGAGCTATGAACATTGACGCCATTGACAGTGAACTTAGTCAAACTTGGAGCGTCCAGCATCAGTTCTATCGAACATTATGCACCTTTTACGTAGAGAAGCAAAGGCGCATCGATCCTTACTGAAACTGGGTGCGTACCACTATCGAAGTGGAACCTCACCGGGAGATCCTACCCTGTCTATTGGACGGCCCTGCGGCGTATTCCCAGCATCCCGTCTATGTTCCCAACTGCCAGAAGCTCTCACAGTAACCGGCAGCCGCATTTCCGGTTCGTGCATCTTGAAAAGCCGGACCTTTTAAGCCAATCAAATCATATGAGTTCGACCCTTTATGGGGTTTGTTGCTGTCTTAAGTTTAGCGTCAGCGCCGCTCCTGCTACTGTCAGCCTTCTGGCGGTCAAGGGCATATGCACGATGTGACACTGCGTACGCACAACTGTATAGTGGGGTTCCGGATGCGCGGGGAAGGACATCTACGGGATCAGACCTTCAAACTTTTGTTCCCATCTCGACAGCGGATGAGACAGAATGCCAATCCAGTTTGACGCTGTTTTTTGTGTTCCTAGTTGTCACGAAGAGCAATGGATATTCCAGGAACGGCACTCTCAAGACTTTTCGTCAATATTTACGGGCTTTACATGGCAGTATGGGTTCTAATCGCTGTAGTCCTTTATCTATGTGCCAATGAAGTAGTTCGTAGCCGGTCGAGAATAACTGGCTTCCGGGGCCCAAAGGGCCTGCCGGTTGTTGGGAACCTGCTCGACGTCCTGGAGTATACAGCACAGAAATACCAGCAATGGGCGAAAATTTTCGGATCCGTCTATCAAATCCAGCTAGCGAACACCACCATCATCGTCGTCAACAGCGCCTCAGCAGCCAAGAAGCTGTTCATCTCCAACTCGCAAGCTCTGAGCTCGAGGCCGCTAACTTACACGTTTGGAAAGGTATGTGTGGCGAGCATACGTGGCTTTTCTTAACTGAATGGCATTGTCGTGAAAGATAGCGTCGAGTTCCGCGGGGTTGACAATCGGCACTTCTCCATACGATGACTCTCTGAAGCGGAAGAAGAAGGGAGCCGCCTCGGCCCTCAACCGACCATCGATTCAAACCTACGTTCCCTACCTAGACAGGGAGTCGCGGGCATTCTTGGAGGACCTCCTGCACTATGGCAAGGGAGGCACGATCGCCATCGATCCCTTACCCCTAATTCAGAGACTCAGCCTTTCTCTCGTGATGACGATCAACTGGGGAGTCCGCATGCCGTCCCACGAGGACGAATTATTCAAGGAGATCATCGAGGTAGAGGAGGAGCTCAACCGGTTTAGGTCGACGGTGGGGAACCTCCAGGACCACATCCCCTTGCTGCGGCTGAACCCTTTTAATCGGACGTCGACCAAGGCGAGGGACATGCGTCGTCGACGCGACAGGTACTTGAACAAATTGAATGCGGATCTCGCTGAAAAGGTCGCCAAGGGTACCGACAAGCCGTGCATCCAGGCGAATGTGCTGAAGGACACCGAGGCCAAACTGAACGAGGTTGAGTTGAGGTCTATCAGCATATCGGTCTTGGGCGGTGGGTTCGAGACGGTATCGAATACGGTCCAGTGGACCATTGGCTACCTGGCGCTACACCCCGAAATTCAAGACAAGGCTTTCGGGGCCATTCGAGAGTTCCAAGGCTCGGATGGCCAGATATGCGATGCCGCGGATGATCTGAAATGCACGTATGTGGCAGCATTGGCCAAGGAGGCGCTACGGTATTTCACAGTGATACCGTTGGCACTCCCAAGGGAGTCGATTCGGGCCGTGGAATACGAGGGAAGCTTGATACCGACAGGAACTACTGTTTACCTGAACGCATGGGCGTGTAACTACGGTAACGCCGCATCCTCGCTCAGCCGATAGAGTGTGATGAAGCTAAGCGATTCATTCAGATACCGAGCTCTGGTCAGACCCGGACATATTCCGCCCCGAACGATGGATAGAGAACCCGGACGCCCCGCTCTTCACCTTCGGCCTGGGATACCGAATGTGCGCCGCGCACCTCCTCGCCTATCGCGAGTTGTACCTCGTGTTCATGCGGATGCTGCGCACCTTTCGCCTCGAGCCAGGTGATGATGTACGCTGCAACCCTCGGTCGGACATGAAGAACCCCAGAGATCTCATCATGTCGCCCAAGCCCTATCGCGTCTTCTTTATCCCGAGGGACCGAGAAAGACTGAAACAGGCCTTGGTAGCAGCTAAAGCGGGGGATGAGGAGTAAACTCTCCGTAGGGAAAATGTCGGGAATGCCGTCATAGGGGTTTCTCCGTTCTCCATGACAGCTGAAATCCGGACAAAGGAGATATTTGTCATCCCACTGGTGCACAAAGGTCTAGACGTCTCCTTCAGCCCCATTCACCGACTCTTTGTCTCAATACGCGCCCATCGGATTTACCTTTGGTAGCTCTGATGCCAGCACTTTAGATGGCCACCTCCAATAACCTTCTCAGATGTCCTGTGTTATAGTAGAATATTCCCAGATTGGAGACTGAAACCTGAATTCCGTTCCGGATATCCACCGACTCGATAGTTTTAAGGGAGGAATCAAACCTCGGCCACCCTCACGCAGGTTTTCGTGAAGGAATGAATATGATTATATTTGCCTTCTATTCTCTTGAGAGCCCGGTTACCTTATTACACACACGACAAATTTGCCGGGGAGACCGAGGACTGAGACACTGGGGCCTCTGTATTGTAAGACAGCAACTAAGTAAGAGGCCGTCGTATTCAAATACTACGCGGGCATGGTAAAGATGGATGACTTTGGGCTGTTTCGAGGTGCCCTCTTTGTTCAAACAATCTTGTTGTCCACAATACATTTGTGAAACAAACAACCCCCACCCTTCATGAATGGCACTGGGGAGTGTTCTGGAACATGATACGAATTACACCGGACGGTATTAGAACAATTGTGAATGTTCCACGGATCCATACAATATATATAAAGGAGGTTCCCACCAAGGTCAGTGGGTCAAACGCTTCCAAGCTCACGCAAGCAACGATAAGGCACAAATACCACAACGATCAGACTCCAAGTGCTACTGCTTTGCAGCTCCTTCAAAGCGACAAGGCGACCCAGAAATTCTTAACGTGGTCGTAGCAAAGACCCTCACCATGCCGTCCCACGACTGTCTTGCCGGTGCCCGCCCCCTACGAAGCTTGCAAATGCAACAGCAAAGCGGGGACCCTGTATCCTGCGGCCGATGCGACGGCTGTGAGGAACGCCAGAAGTTGGCTGAGTGGGCGTCGAGAGGGGCAGACTGGGAGTTCGGGCGCGAGGAATGGGCGACGATGCCTTGGTTGATCAACGGCATCCTGGCTTGCGTGTTCTTCTCTCTGGTGGCCGTGCTAGGCCTGTGCGTCCTGAACTTCTCCACAGTCTGGTTTGTTCGTGGTGGCAGCAGCTCCGCAGACGTGATCCCGAGAACCGAGATGCCGACGATGACTGCGGTGCTGAGGAGCGAGGTGAGTTTCCCTGATCACGCCCGAACCCACTCGAGCGAGTCCGCGGAAGCCCCTGTCGTCCCTGTCTCTGGCCATGACTCGACATACGCGAGCGGACTTGCGGACGAGGTTAACGAAGAAATTGAGAGATTCGCCTCGTCGCTTTGGGAGGAGAAGTTGGGCTCCCTGGTAGCTTCTGAAGCCAAGATGACCTCTGAAGAGATGTCACTTGAGGCTGAGCAGTCAACGTCTGAAGCTGAGCTAACTGGTGCGTCAACTTGTGAGACTATATCGACGTCACCTACCGCCGACTCAACGTCAAGTGAGGCTGAGCTTTCAACGTCAAATGTGACCAAGCAGTTACGCCGAGGGCACACGGCGTTTGCTATACGGGTTGATCTAGACCTACCTGCTGTGTAGTGGGGAATCCTTGCGGTAACGGCTCAGTTGGCTGTATAGGTCCCAAGCCCGACTTCGCCCCCGACAATGCAAGGCGAATATAGAAGTTGTTCCTCCCCAAGTCGCATTAGCTCGCGCGGACGTGATTAACGAGGATTGGGATGGGATCTAGGAGTTGGATAGCAGCGGGTTGTATATGTTTCTTGTTTAGCCTTGTTTCTACGTATGTTTTGTGTTAACCATGATTCTAGTTTGGCTCTGTCAAAAAATTATACCATTTACTCGTGTAAACACTGTCCCCCCATGCCCCTGGAGGATTTGCAAGTATATGTGGTTGGACAGCCGACCTCCAGTAACTGATATCTCTCAACACCACTGCGTCCAAATACATGCCGTGTGAGTCTCCGAATGTCAGACCCAGCTGAACGCTAGGACCTTCAGCTGAGCCTTGGCTTAGTTAGCGTTGCTACTAGTGGAGATTGCTTTATGCGTTCTGGTACAGCTTTCTCTCAGCCGCAGCTGGTTTTATGTGTATTTAAGGAGGTGTCATTACCTTCAGTCTCTAGATAGGACCTCTTAGAGGTCAACCTGATAATATCTTCTTCTCCAGCCATATATGCTTCAGTGTGTGATGTCAGGGTCTCATACCGAACGTGTGTTGTGTTGAAGTAGTAATTTCACCTCGAGGTCTTCGGTGGACACCCGGACGACTAGGCTTTTAAGGGAGTAATTCTGGGACTTTCTTTTCTTAAGTGCCTGACATACGGGCCGAGCATAAGTTATACGCACACCGCAGGTGCCTGCTATTGATAAGGGCTTCTGCCTCCTGCAGGGGGTTCTTTGCACAGAGGATTGGATATTTAGAGAAGTTATCGAGAAGAGTGGTTGATAGTAGGACCCAACACAGTGGTGGGCAAACGGTAAGCCAATCGACAGCGATTCGGGGTCGGTAGCTCAGGTAGCGGTGGCCAAGACAGTAGACTAGACGATCTGACCCCCGGACAACAACAGCACCCAAGAGAGAGCTTCTGAACGACGACGTTGAAGACTTCGATGAATTCCAGGTCACTCAGGACTTTTATTTGAATGTGTAGAAGCCAAAGTCTATTAACGCAAGGAGAAGGAGCGGTTGTAGCGTGCAGATGTTGTCAACGAGACAAACTGATGTCAGCTAAGGAATATTTTGTGGGTAATTCTCGGTTACCAAACGCGGGAGGAGGGAACAGGGGTCTTGGCTTCTTGGGAGGCCTGTATGGGAAACATAAAAGGGAAACATCGAAATAGGTGGGGAGATTGGGGGAACCGCGGATGAAGAATATATGACCACCGGCAAAGAACCGATGAAACCCGAGGGCCTCGAATTACCGCGACTTATCAAGTTTACTCTTTTGTCATCGTGGAAATTGAGTGACCACGAGTTCTTTATCCGTAGCTCTCTCTAATAACCCATGACTCTGTGTCAAAGGTGGTGGGCACCAATGTTCTTGGCATGTATGGCTGGTTCCTGTACCTAGCTTTACGAATATGGCATCCCCTATATAGAATCCACTAGCGAGCCGAAACATCAACCACCCCTCGAGTGGAGGACAACCTCCGCTCAAAAAAAACCTGCTCTCCCTTGGTGGTGTAGTTGGTTATCGCGTTCGGCTGTAATAGTCCCCTTAAATTGCCACCGAAATGTCGCCGGTTCGATTCCGGCCCGAGGGAGCACTTTCCTTTTTTGAATTTTCTTGCCCCTGCGTACATACCCCGATTGGATGTAAGTCGGAGCGAAGTGAAGTCGGAGGTCCGAAATTTTAGAAGATTATTTTTGGCAGGTGCCTTGCCCGCCGCCCTACGTAACTTTGGGAATGCAAATATTTTGAAAGGTTCAATTGATTAATTGATTGATTAGTTAATTGGACAGGTAGACAGGTCTCCAATTGCTAACCACACTTCACTACTTCTTTCAAAATTGTGCCGGCATTGCCTGCCCATCACTGATTTATCCTCGTTTTGGGAGCAGAGCAATCAATGCCACTTTATACGGCGCAGGCTGCAAAAAGGGCTTTTTTAGTCATTGTGGCAAGGACGCGACGTGAAATACCCAGAGGGACTCGGCATACAGGCGGGGTCGGGTCAGTGCGCAGGTGCATCGTGGGCTACGCTGGCCGAGGTTAATGCGGACCAACGAACTCGTGCCGCTTGTATTATAGCTATTGGTTGCGATTCTTTCATGCGCAGGGTACGAATTTTATTCCAGGGGCCCATGCCGCATGATAATATTCGCCTTCGCTGTAGTGGGACGATGACCACTCGACCTGGGATGGACAAGACGTAGTGATTAGGGCGTTGATGACGGATGGACTTCGTGTTCTGGGAAGAACTCTTTAAACTTGTTAAAGAAGGGGGCCGACACCTTTCTGTAGTATCGAAGTGGTTCGGTGACCAGAATCAAAGGAATGGATCAGATGAGTCTTCGTTGAAGATGTTTTAATAGAATGTCACATGTTGAAGAGGGAGCTCTCTTGCCCTATACCCCCCCGCGTCCCTCGTGGTGTTGAGCCTTCCTGTATATCAAACTTGCTCCAAAGCAGAGAACCGACGCAGCTTTTCGCACACCCCAAAAAATGAACAGACAAAAATGGCCAGACGAGCCCGATGTTGAGATCCCATGCTCTACGGCAAACGCCCAGAACTCCGTGAATGCAAAGTCAAAGTCTGTACTAGAGAGAAGTAGAAGACGCTTTATTTCCTGTAACCACCTGGCAGACCGAGGAGGCTGAGAAACTCGGTCCTCGTCTTCTCTTTCCGCTCGAAGCAGCCGAGGACGCAGCTGGTCACGGTGCTCGCCGTAGTCTTCTGCACGCCGCGCATTACCATGCACAGGTGGCTCGACTCCATTACGACCGCCACGCCCTGCGGCTTGAGAACCTCCATGATGGCGTTGGCGACCTCCTTCGTTAGTCTCTCCTGGACTTGTAGGCGCCGCGCGAACATCTCGGCGATGCGCGGGAGTTTCGAGATGCCGATTACGTTGTTATTCGGGATGTAGCCGATGTGCATCTGGCAGAACGTAAGACCCAATTGGTCCATGGCCGATCAGAGGAGAGAGGGAAGCTTACCTTTCCGGTGAAGGGTATCAGGTGATGTTCGCAGAAGCTGAAGAGCTCGATATCCTTCACGACAACCATCTCGTTATGTCCTTCGTGGAATATGGCATCGTTGACGATATCTCTCACGTTCTGCTGGTACCCCTTGGTGAAAAACAGCATCGCCTTCGCGTACCGCGCCGGAGTGTCCAGGATACCCTCCCTGTCCGGGTCTTCACCCACGCATTCCAAGATGGTCCGGACGGCGCCGCGCATCTTCTCGAGTCGCATGGCCGCCTGCTCGGTGCTCTCCTCTAGTCGCTCGCGAGTACCTCGACCTGAAAGAAGGCCATCAGCAAAACGCAAGGGGATATTAAAGCAACAAGGCCGAGACTAACTTGGTCGACTTAATCCATCGAAGTCTATAACGGGACTGGGCGACCTCGCCTCGGTGCCCTCGGCCTTCGCCTTCCGTTTCTTCTTCCTCTCGGGCTCATCTCTGGGGTCTCTGGCAGCCTTGCTCAGGCTGTTCTTCCGTTTCGACTTCGACTCCCCGTCGACTTCGGATATGCCGCCATCCTTGACCCGGCGTCTCTTCTTATGCTTGCGAGCCCTCCTTTCGTCCGAGTCGGTGGCCTGGCGCTGGCTGCCATTAACGGAGTCATCGGCGTCGGAGAGGCTCGTACCGGACCCGCTGGAGAGCTCGATGGCAGTATCTTGATTGCCCCGGCTGGGTTTGTCGAATCGGCCCATCTTATGTTCGGTAGAGGAAAAGGGCGGGGGCAAGTTGAAGAAGACGAAAAGGTGAGAGATAGTTTCGCAATCCGAGCAGTTCCAGTGATGATTAGTGGGGTGATAATAACTTTTAGCATGTTACTCCAGTCTCTGATGGTCGGCCTCCAGGTGCCAAGGATACACCTAGACCCCTGCTGTACACGTCTCCACACCACAGATGGAGGACGACTGAGAGGATCAGGGATAGACATAAGGCTGGAAGCTGAATGGTACTGGGAACATTACAGTGATGGGAGAGCCCATATTGTTCATCCTGTCTACATCCTTTTCTTTTTAGAGGTGGTTCACTCTGGAGGAGACTTTAAGTTTTCCTAAGCCTTGGAGAACCATCATTCGAATGCATATACCTATGTAGCAAAATAATATCGCATTGTCCGTTATCGAACCTTGAGGACCCTGGGATATGCTACTGGAGGGGTTTCTTGACGTCAACCCACCGGACACCAGAGAGACACAAAGACCGGCGTACAGCTCCACCGATGAAAAAAGCGGCGTTCGAGGCATTAGTTTAGATTAGATAAACCAGCCACCCGAGAGTGTGGCTGGGCGCTAAATCGGTACGTACCCGGCAGCCACAGCTTGTGGCTTGAGTTGTATTCCCAAATAAGCAATGTGACCTAATCGTACCTCCGTAAATGTGTAAAGCATCGCAACTTTAACTCTGTACAATCTCTCAACGAAGTCTCTATCCCATCCTCCGCATCCCCGAGGTGAATTCGCTTACTATACAAATACTTTTATTACTGCGCGCGACCTAGACCTCACTAGCGACGGAAACTGCCCAATTGTCCAAGCTCCTCTGCGCACCCAAGCGCAGCTCGTTCCTCACCATTTACCAGTCATCGAAGTCTGAGGTTACTGCTCCGCCTTCTTCACCTCTCGCAGTCAAGCACACTCTGTGCAACTGCACTCTCGGTCTCTAGATTTCATTCATTCGATATCCTCGTCTAAGTTCCACGATGGCGTCCCCTCCCCACAATTACTCCCCGGCGGGATCCCCTCCATATCCTCCCAACGCCCAACTACCGTCGAAGAAGCGCGGATCCACGGCGGCAGAACTGGCAGTACAGCCCCCGTCCATGAAGCGCCGCAAGGCATCCACCATGTCCGTGACATCGACCAGCTCCGCGCACCCGCTTCGACAGACCTCCTTCCCACCCGACGAGTCCCAAACGCTGGCGGCCTTCTCCCCGTCCTATCGCGGCCGATCGCCCAGCGTCGACACGATGAGCCTCGTCAGCGGCAGCCAGGTGAGCGCGGCGCCGGTCAAGAAGAAGCGCGGCAGGAAATCGAAGGCGGAGCGTGCGAACGAAGCGGCGGCCGAGGCGGCCATGCGCGACGCGACGCCGAGCCTTGTTGGCGGCCGCGCGCCGACCGAGCTCAGCACTGCGAGCGGAAACCGCGCAGGGAAGGGCGGCGACGATGCGGACGAAGGCAGAGAGGGCGAGGGCGAGTTCGAGCTCCCGGAGAACATGGCCAGTAAGGCTGCCCATCGATCCAAGGAGCAGATCAAAGAGGAGGAGCGCCTCAGGGCCCTTGTATCACGGCACATGGATCGGAGACAGTTCGTGCGCTATGAGGTGTGGCATGGCGCCACTCTGCGGATGGCTGATGTGAAGCGGGTACGTCCTTGCTTTCCCTATCCGCCCCGGTTCCCTGGCTTATGCAGATGGCTTGCTAACTACACCGACCATAGCATATAAACAGTGTTACATCGCAGTCTTGCCCTGTCAACGTCCAGCAGATGATGCAGGTCGTCTGTAAGATGTACCTCGGCGATGTCGTGGAGGAGGCGCGCCGCATACAGCAGGAGTGGATCAACAACGGCGAGAAACAAGTGCCCGATGACTATAAGGAGGACGAGAAGGAGCTCAGCGAGCTCTCGAAGCACCGCCGACAAGCCCCGCTGCGACCGGATCACCTACGCGAAGCATACCGACGCCGGAAGGTGGCTGCGGAGAACGGGGGCGCGATGGGCAGCCTTCTGCACTGGAATAATCAGACCCAGAACGGCCTCGAGCGGTTTGCCGCTCGAGCTGGTGGACGGCGGATCTTCAAGTAAGTTTTGGAGAGTGGAAAAGTCTTGTTTAAGGGAATACCGGTACGGGCCAATGGAGGATGCTCTCCTGCAACGGTATCATCACCGAGAGACAGGCTGTCATCTTAGCTACGTCTTAGATGCAGCGCGCGACTATTCCGATGGCTACGATATCTCTACTAGTGGCCGGCGTCGTGGGCGAATGGATCACATATTACAGATCCACGACGAGGACAACTCAGCGCCTAGTTGGGCAGTGACTATTATAGTCTACGGGTGAAGGGCGACAGGTCGAGTAATGGACCTGTATACAGCATCCGTCATTGCCTTCTCAGCAGATGCCAGCTGTGTGGTTTCTAGAAGCTTGCCTTGGCGAGCCCTGTGGTGGCTAATACAGGCACGACCCAGCCACGTGGAAGATGGCCACCACGTGCAGCGGCGTAGCGTTTAACACGCAGGAATAGGGCTTTCTACATAGTTGCAATCCAGCATACCGGCGACCGAGGACCGGATGAATGATGACCCCGGTGTGAGAATTGCAGGTGTTTGTCTAATTTCTCGCTAGTGTAAGTAGGGCGCAAACGCTGCAAGGCAGCCGTGCAGCCGCATTCGCTTCCAATGCCTTAAACTTTCGGTTTTATGCGGCCTCCTTTATTCGTTAGAATCCATTACAGGGTTAGACCAAGGAGTTGTAGGATTGCAATACGCCGATCTCGCACATTCTTCCGAAGCAGAAGTTTCGAAATACAGTTGCATCCTAAATAATACGGGAGTAACCAGCATAAAAGCGGAGACCTAATATTTGTGAACTAAAAACACGTTGGGAATATTTTTGGCCGCCTGCGTACCGATGGAAATGTTTGGTAAATGATCTGGGAACAATTAATTTGCCCTGAATATTATCTAAGATTTCGTGGGGGGACATGTCAACCGGGCCCCATATGTATGTAGACAGATCTTTTTTCAGAACCAGCTTGTGAAACGAACACCCTCAGAAAACCCCATTGTACTTCTTCCAATCTGGCTTGTGATTTTCGATCTGGCCTCTAGTCCCAGTACTTCACCGCTCCCAAGCATTTGCAATGCTGGCAAAAAGCCCTTGCCAATGCAATCTTCCGGTGGGCCCCTGCAGTAGACTGCAAGGGCCTTGGAACACTCGAAGAAGAAAAAAGGACCCTTGGGACAGAGAGGCACTTGCGTACAAATCCCATAGGAGACCCTAACAGCAAACGATAGTGCCGTGGGCCGCTGCGCTCGGCTCCACAGGCACCAGTTAGATAACGCTAAGGGTCCATACCAAGTGGGTTCTTGTGTTGGACGCCCCCCTTGGACCCCTTAAGACCCTTGGGCCCATAGCGGTCGAGCTTCTCCTTAGCGCGGAGAGCAACCCCTTTACAGGGGTAGAATTTTCGTTCGAGATGGGAATTTTGCGAAAGTACCCGGGTATAAAAAGTGCGGGTTGCTAACCATGCCGTTTGCACTCCTGGAAAAACGTGTCGTACCGTCGTTGTTGTTTTGCCTGACTGAGAGCTCGTGTGAAGTTGGTTTGCCGGATTGTCTGTCTTTTGTCTGATCGTAGGATAACGGACAAGGATCCCTTCTCCTCTATTCCTACACCGTTTTGACCCGCAGCCAAGCTATACCCGGTATTTGCTCTCTCGCTTAGATGGCAACGGTCACTCAGGTCGAGGTCGCCGAAGGCGCACCCCGACTCAGACACGTGAGATAACCATCACAACTACCCTCTGTCTGGGATCGAACCATTACTAACCCTCCCTCAGTCCCTGGAAAAGACTTCGCCTCGGCCCGCTCTTCCGGATATCAACACCATCAGGAAGGCTATCCCGGCGCACTGCTTCGTGCCGTCGACGGCGAGGTCGCTGGGCTATGTGGCGCGTGACTTGGCCATGGCCGGGGCTCTCACCTACGCGGCTTTGAGATTCATCCCCCTGGTCGAGAACCCGGTGTACCGCGCCGCCGCCTGGATGGCTTACGGCTTCCTGCAGGGGCTTGTTGGCGTCGGCATCTGGATCCTGGCGCACGAGTGCGGGCACGGCGCCTTCTCGGTGCACCGGGGCCTCAATAACGTCGTCGGCTGGGTGCTGCACTCGCTGCTGCTCGTGCCCTTCTTCTCGTGGAAGTTCTCGCACGCCCGCCACCACCGCTTCACGGGCAACATGGAGAAGGACATGGCGTTCGTGCCCGCCGTGCGGCCGGACCACCCGTCCCGCCCCCATAAGCTCGTGCTCGGCTTCATCGACCCCGAGCTGTTCGAGGACGCGCCCATCGTCAACCTCGTCAAGCTCGTCGGCCACCAGCTCGGCGGCTGGCAGCTGTACCTCTTCTTCAACGCCTCGGCCGGCAAGGACAGCCTGCAGAACAAGGACGCTAAGTGGTGGAGGCTGAGCCACTTCGACCCCTTCAGCGGCGTCTTCCGTCCCAACGAGGCCCTCTACATCGCCATCTCCGATCTTGGACTCGCCATCGTCGCGGCTGGCATCTGGTATGGCGCGAAGGCCCTAGACTGGCAGACCATGGCTCTCCTGTACGGTGTCCCGTATTTCTGGGTTCACCACTGGCTCGGTTAGTATTCCCTTTTCGGCTCGCGGGAGCTATTGTGGTATTCAAATGGCTAACGCTCATTAGTTGCTATCACGTACCTCCACCACACGCACCAGGAGCTGCCGCACTACGACGGCAAGAGCTGGACGTTCGTCGCAGGAGCGTTGGCGACAGTCGACCGCGATTTCGGCTTCGTTGGTCGCCACATCTTCCACGGCATCATCGATACCCACGTTGTCCACCATCTGTTCTCGTAAGTGCCGAAAACCAGCCTCTCCATTTTTTCATCTTACTAACCCCGCTTTCCAGTCGCATCCCCTTCTACCACGCCGAGGAGGCCACGAAGGCCATCAAGCCGCTGCTCGGCGACCTCTACCACAGTGACGAGCGCTCTTTCATGGGCCAGCTCTGGAACACCTGGAACACCTGCAAATACGTGGAGAAGGACCCGAGCAACCCCGGTGCCATGCGCTGGGTTCAACAGGACTCTTAGGGGCATGCATTGGGCCATTGGGATAGAGGTAATGAAATACAGGCATAAATAGAGTCATGAATAGACAAAGGATGGCAGCTTGGCTGTCCCCGCTGATAGACAATAGAAATAGACCATGAACGAAATCTGCTTGATGCGCGTTGACTTGTGAAGACTTACCAAGGTGCCTACTGCTCGCCGTTGATGTAGTGTAGTAACCTACGGGCGCACTCAAAAACGCGTCTTCTAGCTGGACGATCATTCTCCTTGGCCAATTGACCGCTATCGTCAGGGGAGTCGAGGTAAACCATAATAACCTTACTCCCGACTGTCCCGTAGCGGGGTTATGCGTACAAATCGACCCTTAACACGCCGATGTTGCTGTGAATACGATCATGCGGGGAGACACTGCGACCGCTGCGGCGGTGCTGCAGAACGCAGCCCCGCACGAAGCCTTGTCGGTACGTTAAGGCCTGGTCTGTTTAAATAAAGCTCCGATGGACCCTGGCCATTTTCTAATGCTGCTGTATTAATATCAGGAGCAACTAATGCTGCTTAGGTTATGCACGAGTCATAACCAACGTTGTTGGAGTACGACGCAGTGCTTGGCTGTGATTGGCAGCCGAAATGCAGTAGGACAACACCGAATCCATTGGACAAGCAAGGGATGGGGCGAGTGGTTTGAAGCCCCTGACATTGACAATGATGAAACTACATGTAGTTCCTGGTGTCTGTGGACGAGCGAGGATGAGTGTGTCGTTTTGCTACGTGCATATCAGAGCCGGATGCTTCTGCTCGAGGCTCTTCACCCTGTTAGCCTCTGCCTCTTGCTTCTTAGCAGTCTGCGTAAAGACGAGATAGCAGTTGAGCTGCTGTTCATGAGTCCCACCATGACGCTCTTGGATTCTCTCTCTCTCATGATACGCACTGGGCCATTGCCCGCGTTGAGCACAGTTGCCAGACATGGCCACGTTCCAAGTCATATTGCAGCACATTGCATCTTATGCTGTATGCATCTTCGTACCATATGTGAGTCGGTTTTTGGCAGTCTGGGCGTCGATGATCTGCTTACTCCACACGATCGAACTGTTTCCTTCTCTTTAGCTATCGGATTTTTCTCCATCCCCTAAGGAGTTACCCAGGTTCCTTTCTTGGCCAAATTCACAGACGGCTACGGCGGTTCCAATCCTCTGTTGATGCGTATGCACTCGACTACATTGCAAGACCATCGCAAGTATGGTGAGCCTCACCCGTTCTTCGCCTCCAGAAAACCATTTGCGCCCCTAAATAACGTATCTATATAAGTCCTGTAATCAGACATGGACCGAGCAGACTCGTCTTCAACTCTGTCCAAGCTTTGAAAGGTAATCTAACACCGCACCGTTAACCAGGGATGTGGTAATATCTTGCAGATATCGCTGATAATGAGAGAGTTGCCAACTCCCCTGTCTGACTAGTGACACTCCAGGCAAGTAACAAGGTCAACGCGTTCAACGTCACTGACAGGCGAGCCCATCGGCGGAAAAGAGAATGGTTAGTGCTGCCATCAACGGTCGGTTGATGCAATAGTTCGAACCTACAATGACCAAGGAAGTCGGGGTATTCCTTCAACAGCTACTCCTATCCCGTGAGAAATTTAAGCCTGTGAACATGACAGACAGGTTAGAGCGTCTCGGGATGGACATCGTCGGGCACCTCGGATACGGTCAATCTCACCACACGCAGACTAACAAGAGATTCTGGTTTCCTTCCCCCCCCCCAGTTGTAGGACAGAAACAGACAGCAACCCAGAGCCCCCCAGTCTGAAGAATTGCAACACTTTTGCTGACAATATCTTTTAAAGTGTGAGCCTTTTGGCCTTAACATTCGACACACTGACCTTCGCCTTACCAGATACTCTCTGGACCGTCAGTTCCCATATTCCAACCTGGACATATGGAACTGTTCATATTGATTGATAAGTATGTTCTAAAATAGCTAAAGCGTAGAAATTTTAAAAAATTGCGATATAATTTAGTAGCTTTAGGCCCTAAACCTTGGCTTTTCGGATGAACTTGTTTATACAAACTCCTAAGATTGCCAGCATGTCGAGTCCTTCCCCCCCCCGGGGGGGGGGATGTGCACAGAGTTCAGATCCCCGTTGAAATCTTTGCAAGAAGTTCGCCATCCTTGATCTTCTGTGCACCGTACTTCTCAAGCCGGATCGTCTGGATAGCAATGAAGCCGCTGGTGTCCTCGGGAGAGAATCCTTCTAGAGTATCCATAGAAGCCTGTCAAATAGCCAAATTGGCCTTTGGAGCTAATATCCGCACTTTTGCCGTTTGACAGTTATGAGCCCGGATTGCGAGGTTCTCTAGATTCATCATATTTACCCCTAGAAACCCCTTCTGCTGTTAACAAATTAGGTGCCAAACAGTTAATTGAAACGGATCACGGTAAGCAACAACCAAGGAACGGTTATGAGAGCGAAGCTCGAAGAGTTAGGCGAATAGGATGCGTGGTGGGAAGAACTTCTTAATCGTACGTCCGAAAACATCGTCAGGTTATTCGATCCCGAATCGGAGGAAACGTTATTACCTAAGCTTAATTACCCTTCGCTAGGAGACGTTAATAAAGATGCAAATTTACCAGCTAATTTCGAAAAAGAAAAAAATTTGAAATAACGAAATATAAAAAGATTTTTTTTTAGTAATATAAATATAATAACGTTACATTAAATTTTCTATATATAAAACGTATAAACGTACTTTAATACGAAAAAATAAAATACGTTAAAAGATTAAAATTAATAAGAAAAATAAATAAATATATAAAACGTAATAATATCGTTATTGACGTAATTTTTTTCGAATTTTATCGAATAATAATTTTCGTAACTGTCGAAGATAAAAAAAAATATTTCGATTTTTTCGTATACGTCCGTATCTATTTATCGAAATATTTAATTTATTTTAAACTTAATTCGCTCGTTATTTAATTATTTTAATTTATACCGAACTTTTAATCGGATAATAATTAATATTTTTAATATTAAATATTAAAATAATTTTCTTTTTAGTAAAATAATGAATAAAAATAAAGCTTAATTTTACGAATTAATAATTTATATAATTATAACTTATTTTCGATTTTTTTATTACGCTTATTTAAAAAATTTGTTTTTTTTAATTTTTATAATAATTATATTCGATACCATAAAAAGTTTTATTAAAACGCTCGTTTTGTTAAAATTATAAATATTTTTTTTACGATATTATATTTCGTAATTATAACTCGAATAAATGCGAATTATTTACAAAATATTTCCGGATTTTCGTATAATACCTTTTAATAATTAATTTTTCGATTTAAACGTATCGTAAATTCTTTTTGCCGTTTAATAAAGTTCGACGCTTATTTAATTCCGACGTGTATTGTAACGCGTTAAGCAAATAATAAATTCGCCATATTTTTAACGTATTAAAGCCGGATAAAAAACGCTTACGTATTTAAATTAAAAATTCGGTCGATAATCGATTTTTTTTTCGATTATCGTTAAATTTCGCGAATTAAAGATAATATCGGTTCAGGCGTATGAACCGTAATATCGAATTTTCAAAATAAATTCGGGGACGTTATATATAAAATATAACTTTTTAAAACTAAATTTTAAATTTCGTTTTTTAACCTGGATAACTAAATTTATTTTAAATTTTTTTATAAAACGTTTTATATTATTAATATTACAAACTTTATAAATAAAGTTAAAAGGTTAAGAATTTAAGAAAAGTGGTTCGCTTGCTCATCTAGCTCGCTTATTTATTTAATACGTTATCGTAAAAAAGTTAAAATTAAAAAACGGATATATAACGTTTACAGCAAGCCCGAGCATAATGCGCGTATTTATAACAAAGTTGTAAATATATTTAGCCAAAAAAAATTTAATTAAATTTAATTAATACAATATATTATTATTAAATTATTTAAATTTGTTATTATAAGGTGCTAAAAAGTGTATAGCTTGTTTGTATATATAGCTCGCTTATATAATACATTAAAACTTATATAATAATAATGTTTTTTGTTATAACCCAAGGACTTGGCCCATTACTAGACGGTCGGAAAATGTATAAACATCTCCGATAAAGGGTCTTGGCTTACGTGACCGGCTCGATGGATTTAGTGGAGAAAATAAGGTTTGGCGTTTTGAGCCAGTTAAGTAAGGGAAGTAACTTGACGGGTTCGACGGGCTTAATAAAACTCGATCATTATAAATGGATTAAATTAATTCGAATATATCGAACTAAAATAAATATATATACGTTTATTATTTTTATAATTTAAATAATATTAATTTATAATAATAATTAATTATTTAAATTATTTATAATTATTTATTATTATTAAACGTAATTATGATTTTATTATTTTAATTTTTACGATATTATTATTAATATAAATTATATAATTAAATTTAATAATTAATTAAGTTTATAACCGTTATAACGTTCCACACCACCTTACCGGATGCACCACCTCACCGGATGGTTTTTGGCACCTCTTAACAACTAACCTAAGCAACTTAACCATAACATATCAAATTAATTCCAATTAATCGAATATTTCTTTGCTAACTGTCTTTACAGCTTCTAAATAAATACACGCATTATATCAAGGCTTATTACGGACGCCAGGTTACCATTTTTTCTTTTTAAACCGACCGCAACCGATTAACTTTAGCAGCTATTAATAATAATTCTTTGCTACAACCTTTTTGCTGGCTAAAAAAACTTGTTTATCTTATATAACAAATATTTATCTTTTTAAGAAACATTTATTTTAATCGTATAATTACGTAAATTTTAAGTTATTGCGAAATCAAGCCCGATACGCCTTACTATACGCTCTGCCATACGCCCTGCGAAACGCCCCACACGAACCCCTTATACCCCGCAACTCGCTTCCAACGCGCTTCCAACGCGTCCTATAACACGCTTTCCAATATATATCTTTAACGTATTAAAGCCGGACAAAAAATGCTTACGTATTTGGATTAAGGATTCGGTCGAGAATAATTATTTAATCGGTCGGCTTTAGGTCGTACGAATTAAGGGAAATATTAACTTGAACGTATTAGGCGTTAATCGGTTGCGGGCCGGTTAAAAGAAAGAAATGGCAATATGGCGTCCGCAACAAGGATTGATATAATACGTACACTTATCCAAAAGCTGTAAAGACAGTTAGTAAAAAAATATTCGATTAATTGGAATCAATTTAATGTATTATGGTTAAGTTGTTTAGGTTAGTTGTTAGGAGGTGCCAAAAACCATTCGGTGAGGTGGTGTATCCGGTGAGGTGGTACGGGACGTTACGTTATAAGTTTTTATTTAATAATATCGTTAAATTTTAAATAATATTTAATATTATTATTATATTAATTAAGACTTTCAATAATATTATTTAATAAATTTAAGCAAAAATTATCCGATTTAAAGATAAAATTAAATAATTTAAAAATTAACTTAAAGCCGAAATATTAATTATAACGATTACCAAAATTAAAGTTAAAAAGTTCGAACTTTACGATTAAAAAAACGTTTAAACGTTTTTAATTTAGGTTAAAACGTACCTTTAATTTCTGGAATTAAAAAATTTACCGGATTAAATGTTTGCTATAATAATCTATTTTATTAAAAACGTTATAAATTAATTTAAACTTATTATACGAAATTACTTATAAATTAAAAAATCCGTTAAAAAATTATTAAGGAAGCTTTCGAATATTATATTAATTTCGAAAATAAATTTTAAATAAATTTTATTAATTTAAATAAAAAAACGAAACGTAATTTAAAAACTTTTATAATTACGATAAAAAAAATTAAGGTTTAAATATACCGTAACATGTAAATATTTTAGCCGTTAAAACCGGATATGAAAATAATGGAAATAATATTATAATTAATATATTTTATAAAAAAAATTAATTAATTAAAGTAAACCGGATTATAAGTTTTAATAAATATATTACCGAAATCGTAAAAATTAATAACCGATAGTTTAAAAAACGATAAAAAAATATTTTATTACGAAATTAAAGTATTTTAAAATTAATTAAAAAGGGAAATATGATTTATTTTCGACTTTTTACGGAATTTATATAAAATTTATAAAATTAAGAATTATTTAGTTAAAAAGGGGCCTAATTATTTGTTACAATTACGAAAAATAAGGATATATTATAAAGTAATATAAAAGCTAAAAATAACCGGGATAATAAATTTTAGCTTTTAAAGGTTAATACCGGAAAGAAATTAATAAGAAAAAAACGATTAATATAATTTATATTTGAAATAATTATAACCTTTTATTAAGGATATAAAAAAGATAAAAAAAAATTAAAAAATTATTTTAAATAATAATTAAAAAAGTTATTTTGATTAAATTAACCCTTATAAAATAATTTTAAAACTATAAAAAAATATAAAACTTTGAAAAAATATAACATATTTTTTTAATTATAACGATAATAGAAAAAACAATTAAATAATATTTAACGTTTACACGAAAAAATACTAAGAATAAAATAAAAATTTATATCCAAAAAAAAAAACCCGATCGAAACAGAAAGTTTTATACTATTAATTATAAACGATATTAATACGAAATATTCGAAAATTATTAAAAATATAGTATATAACGGATTATGTAAATATAATAATAAAGTTTGAATTTTAATAATTAAATAAGGAATGATCTAAAAATTTAAAAATAATATCGATATTTATGAAAAATAATAACGTAAAACGAAATCGATTAATTAATAGCATTTAAAAATTAACTAAAAAAAAGAATTACTTTATAAAAAACGTTTTTTATTATTATAATTAATGTAATTATTAAAGGTAAAAAAAGTTAATTTAAAAAATAATGGAAAAATATTATTAAAAAACAATTCTAAATTTATATTTCCAGTTAACATTTACCGAAAATTAAATAAAATAATACGTTTTCCAGAAAAAGATTTAATCGTTATTTTTTATAAAAAAGAAATTTTAAAATTAAAATATACCATTAAGAAAATTTTTTAAAAACAAATTGCTAATTTAAAAATTACGTTATAACGATAAAATAAATATTTATAATAGTTATAATTAAACGAATAACTTTTAAAATAAATTATAAAATTCGAAAATGATTTAAAAAATTAACGTTACTTCTAAAAAAGCTTTAAATTAGTAAAGAAAATAAAGATAAATAATAATACCATAAAAAAGCTTTATACATATTAAAAATGGTAAAAAAAGAACTAATTATAATATAAATACAAATTAAGAAAAAGTAATATACCATAATAATAAATTCCGGAACTATATAAAAAAATTATATTGTCTTAAAATTATTAAATAAATTATAATTATTATAACGAAATAAGGAAAGTTTTACAAGGTCGAAATATTAAAGATTAAATATTTAATTACGATAATAAATAAGTTAAACGCGAAATTAATTACTTTAAAATCTTTATTAAAAAAAATAAACCATTAATTTTGATATTATTTTAATAAAGAATTACGACATAATTTTCGAATTATTATAATTAAGATAATATAATTCAATTATCGATTAAGAAATTAACTAAATAAATTTCGGTTTATTTTTTACCGATATATAAAACGATATAAAATTTTAATATTCGATTAATAAAATTAACGAATGCAAGTATAAGGATATAATAAAAACCTTATTATTTAAAGGGACAAAATATATAACAAATAAAAGGTATACTAAAAGAATACGGCGTATTACTGCAAATCTTAAAATATAATTACGGCAAATAAATGATACCTTATTATTAAAACTTAAAAAGTTACCAAAATATTATAAATATAAATGATTATTTTTAAAAAAAATTTGAAACAAAATTATTATCTTATAACAAATAAAATTAAAAAATAATGTTTAAAAATAACAAAATAATTACTTTTTACCTTATTTACAACTAAAATTTAATAAAATTAAAAGTATTACGTAATTACCTCGAAAACAAATTTAGAAAAAATTATATATAACGTTTTAAATTATTAACAAAATATAAAAGATTATATTTTATTATCGATTATAAATAATTTAACGATGTTATTATTAATTACCGAAATAGAAAATTGCCTATACGGAACTTAATAATTTATATTTTAAATTTAAAGAAAGAATATAATTAAATACGAATTAAATTAGGTAATATATAAAACATAGTTTTTATAATTAAATACGGATTATTCGAATACCTTATTATGTTTTTTAAATTTATAAACGTACCGGTAATTTTTTAATAAATAATTAATTACGTATTACGATAATATTTAGATATTTTCGTTACATGTTACCTCGACGACATCCTAATTTATTCAAAAACCAAAAAAAAGTGTATAAAATATATTTATAAAGTTTTATAAACGTTATAAAATGTTAATTTTTTAATTAATGCTGAAAAAAGTACCTTTTATATAGAAAAGATAAAATATACAAAATATATTATTATCCGTAAATATATTAAAATAAATCTTAAAAGATTTATAACAATTAAAAATGAATATAATTTATTAACGTTAAAAAAATATAAATATTTTTTGGATTCGTTAATTATTATAAAAGATTTATACGTAACTTTAATACAATAGTTATGTTATTAATAAAGTTTATTAAAAAGAATTAATTCGAATAAATATTAAAAAAATAAAAAACTTTTTAACAAATTAAAAATACTTTAATTAATAAATTAGTATTATTTATATACGACTTAAAACGATTAATTAAGCTAAAAATTAACGTTTCGGATTACGGTTTAAAAGTAATAATTAAATATCGAAATAATTAAGGAAACTTTTATCTTATTACATTTTATTTTTATAAGTTATATAAAGCCGAGCTAAATTATTTTATATATAATAAAAAATTTTAACCATCGTTAACGCTTTTAAGGAATTTAAATATTATCTTAAAGGCAGTATATATTAAAGTAAGGTATATACGAATTATAAAAATATTATATATTTTTTACGATACGAAAACTAATTGGAAAATAATTACGTTACGTAAAATATCTTTTTAAATTCGATTACGTTATTATTTATTATAAAGAATTCAAAAATAATAAAATAAACGTCCTTAATAAACGATTTAATTTAAAAAAAACTTAAGGTTAAGGTATAATAAATAATTTTCGATATAATATCCGAAGGATATTTACGATAACGATAAATTATTACGATAAAAGGAATTCTAATTAATATATACCAACATATATAATAATATAATAATAACTTATTTAAAAAATAACGAATAAATAAAATTTAGGTATTAAAAATTCTTTCAAAGGATTTAATACGAAATATATATAAATATTAATTATATAAATACTTAAAAATTTATAAAACCTTAGAACGCTTATAACGAATATATTACTTTCTTAAAATAAAATTAATTATAGAAAAGATAATACGATAATATAATATTTATGCCAAAGCAAAAACACGACGACATAAGCCTTACGGAAATTTATAACCATTATTAATTATAAAGTAATTATAAAATTTTATTATATTTAATTTTATTATTAAGCTCTTTATATTAAAAAAATCCAGTTATAAAAGTATATTACGACAGCATTTTTATAATCGTCGATCGATTTACGAAATTCTTTAATTTTTTACCTTATAACGAAAATACCGATATAAAATAATTCGTATATATTTTTTTTTAAATACATTTTAAATATTTACGGATTTCTAATAAAAATTATATTAAATAAAGGTATAATTTTCACTTTAAAATTCTGGTAAAAATTAATAATTTAATTTAAACTAAATACAAATTATTTAGCATATTTAAACCGCAAATAAACGAATAAACGGAAAAAATTAATTAAACGTTAAAAACGTATTTACGATATTATATTAATTATAAATAAAATAATTAAGTTAAAGAATTATTAATTATATAATTAACTTATAATATTAGCTATTATAAAAATATTGAAATGATACTAATAATTATTAATTTTGGTTTAATATTAAAAATTTATAAAATTTTACACGAAAAATTAATTAATTTTAAAATAGTTTTGATATCAAAATAATTAAAATAAGTATATACCGAAATAAAATTAAAACTTAAATTTATACGTAACTAAATAAATAAATATTATAACCAAAAGAAATTAAAAGAAATTAACCTTTTCGAAAAGGGAAATAATTTATTTAATTACCAAAAATATTTAAACTAAATAATTTAACAAAAAAGCTTAACTTTAAATATATTAATTTATATAAAATTATTAAAAAAAAACCTTAAAAAATAATTACGAATTAAAGTTATTATCGAAAATTAAACTTTATTTAAATTTTTATATTTCCTTATTTAAGTTAATAATAAATATAATTAAAGTTAATATAAAATAAAATAAAATATTATAAAAAATATATTAATTTACGAAATAAAGAAAATATTAGATATACAGAAACACAATGGATTTACCTAATACCTAATTAAATAAAAAAATTACTCAAATTTCGAAAATATTTAAAAGCCCATATAAAACCTTACGAACGTCCAGTACCTCTTAAATTTTTTTTTACCAATAACGTCGAAACCGTCAGGGTTAAAATTCCAATTTACGCTACCTAACGATACCTAATCCGTCCTTGTAACATTAAATTAATTAGCAAAAAAGGTAACCTACGTAAATATAGCTATTTCGGCTTTTAATTACCTTTATTTTCGTTTTAAACGTTTAAATTTTTTCATTACTTTCGTACCTTAAATTCCCTAACGTAATATTTCGATTTTACGTTATCATAACAACTTCTTTTAATGTCGTAACCGAACTAAATAACCAAATAATTCGTTAAGGTATTATTAGGCCTTAAATAATTCCTTTTCGGCAAAACGTTTTTAAAGCTTTAATCGGTTCTTCTTATCTATTAATTTCCAATACTTTAATTCGGAAAAATTAAAAAAATTATAAGGATTAATATATTTAATATAATAAAAATATTTTTTAAAACTAAAATAAACTTTATAAATCTCGTTTTCGGATTTATAACGAAACTAAAAAAAGTAAAAAAAATATATTAAAACTAAAACGATTAATTTATTTTAACAAAATTAAAACGTTATTACGCTTATAATAAAATTATTACTTTTTAATTAGATTAAATATAATAATTAAGTTATAAAACAAAATAATAATAAAAGGAATTATTTACTAAACGATATAATAAACAAATTAATGTTTAAAAGCAAAAAATTAAAAAAAGAAAATTATATTATAACTTAAGAACTTAACTTATTGCTAAATAATTAAAGGATATATAAACATCTCCGATAAAAGGTCTTAATGTTAGGGATTATAATAGTCTGGGCCCGCCTAACAGGCGCTCCGATTACTTATACCTTTTAATCCCCAATAATTTCTAATAATAAACGTTTCTCAAGACTTATACCTTTACACAATTATACGTATCCAATACATAGCTACTTATAACACGTAAAAAGTATTAAGTTAAACATTATTATTTACTATTTCCCCGTTACCCGTATGTTTACCTCTATAATCTTTAACAAATAATACCCATTACTTAAATCTTATACTAATCTTCCTTATTATCCTATTACTTTCCGCCTACTTAAAAAGGAGCTATAAATAATACCTAACGACGAACTTAATACCTTCGACGATACTTACAAAACAAAATTCAAAAAAATACAAAAGATTTACGCTTATATCGTTAAATATCCCGATAACCTTATCGTCCAACGAAAATATTTTAATACTTTATAAACTTTAAAAAAAAACCTTTTACTTAAACGTTATACCTAACAACTTTTACGGTATAATTATTACCAAAATATTATACTTTATTACGTTTTTAAAATATTAAAATTAATTTAATAAATTTTTTAATTAATAATTTAAATAAATTTAAAATTATATTAAAGTTTTTTATAATAAATTAAAAAAACTTATTAATTTTTTTTAAAAGAATATAAATATAATTAAATATCTTAAAAAAATCAATAAAGGTAACTACCGTAACGGCAACAAAAATAAAGCCAAAATTTTAAAAACCAAAACCTTAAAAATTAAAACTTGAAAAGTTAAAACTAACACCCGTACCAATAACCGAATTAAAGTTTTAAAAGTTCCGGACCTCCCAAAAAATCCCGGCCAACTAAACCCTTAACCAAAAAAATATATTAACCACGCCGCCAAAAAATCCTGAACTATCGGGTTAAAAAACTGGTTAAAACGACGAACTCGACCTATTTATACCTATAAATAAGGATAACGGTATAATACGAACCCTTATTTATTTTTTAAGGAAACGAAAAAGTTTCCCGTTAATTAAGACGTAGCGCTTATTACGTACGGCTAGATTTTAGCCAAAAAATTTATAAAATTATATAAAATCCGCATAATTAACGCTATATTATTTTAGCCCGATATTAAAAAAATTAGATATAATAACTTAAACATTTTTTATAACCAAAAATAAATATATTACCGTAATATATACCTCTAAGTCAAAAAAATAAAAAAATAAATTAATATAGTTAACCGAAAATTCGCTATCCTTAAAAAGCCTAAACCCTATTTCGTAAAAAAACTTTAACTTAATAAAAATAATAACTTTCCGAAAAAAATAAATACTACTTTTAAATACGTTTATTAACTTTTTTAAACGCCGTACTAAAACAATTCGGGGTTAAGCTAAAAAAAGCTTAAATATAATTAACCCAAAACCGGTATACTTTTAAAAACAAAAAAAGAAATTAAATAAAATTTACGTTATAAAGTTATTTAAATATGCAAAATTATAAAAAAACATAACTGATGTTTAATTACTTACGCGCTTATACTAAAATTTATATCCAGTATTCCGAATATTATATTCCTAACCTAAAAAATAAAATATTATTATTTTATACCTAAATAAAGTTAACGATAAAACAAAATCCAAAAAAATTAAGCTAAACGATATACCGAAAATTATTACCACCTTATAAAACGACGTATATAATAATACAAATAACCAAAATAATACGGCTAACTAAACAAACTATAACCGTAATAACCCGCAATTTTAACGTCAAAAATCCCTATAACGTAATCGAAATTCATCCGAATTCCGTTCGTATAATTCGAACCCCTGTAATTATTCAAAAGGCTACCGAAAACAAAAATAACGACGCAAAAAACCACTTTTTCTTTAACGCCTTAAACGCAAAAAACATCCAAACCACCCGAATTACGAAACCTTCTAACAACGTTTCAAACGATACCGCAAATTTGACCAAAAAACCCAATATTAAAATAAAACCTATACGTTTCTTAACGAAAAGTTCGTATAAAAATACGAAAAAATGGTAAAAATTACCAATCAGCCTTACAAACTAACGATTACATCTACTTTAACGAAGGTAAAACTAAATTAAAACTTAATTACGAAAAAAGTTAAATATATTTCGAAAAGAACGTTATCGATAATATTTACTTCGTATATCTTAAAAAGCCTAACAAAACGCCAAATATTAAAAGCGTTAAAAAAAGATAAACTATTTATATAAACGGTATAATACCATATACGATACGGCCGCTTTCTTTAATTCCCATACCTAAAAAAAATAATTAACTAAAAAACTAAATTATATCTAAAACGATCCGATTAATAAATATTTCTACGCCCGCTTTAAAAGTTGCTAACGTTAATAAAACCGTATATCTCGTTCTTAATAACGAACAAATAATTAAATCCGACTTAAACCCGGCTTTAAAAAAATACATATAACGAAAAACGTTATACCTAAAAATAAGCGTTAAAGCCGACGTTAACATACAACTAATCGATATCTATATAAATATAAATAACTTTTTAATTTTTATTAACTGAAAATAAATAATTATTTAAACCAAAAACCCTGAATTTTCCAAAATAAACCTTATTTACGTTAAAAATATCGACTCGAAAACCCTTATCGATACCTAAATCGAATTCGACTTTTATATACAAAAACAAATCAAAAATATATAAATTAACGGCTATTTTGCTATTAAAGTTAACGTAATTAACGGCTTCGAGCTAAAAATATTATTAAACACCAAAGTTTTACTCTAATACGGTATCAAAATTAACTTCGTTAAAAAAAGCTATACCTTCCGATCAATTTTTAATATAAAGATAAAAAAGAAAACTTTTAAAATAATACCTTTAAAACCTATCCGACAAAAAGTTATAACTACCTATATAATAATAATCCCTACCATAATTACGACTTTTATTAACGTAAATTACGCCAATTTACTTAACGAATAGAAAAACCCGTGTAATATAACCTTTATATATAATAACGGACTATTTAAACGCGCTTAACCTTATTATCGATAAATTTAGCCTAAAAAAGGCCATCTTTTAAAATATTAAAGCATAACTTTTCGTAATAAAAAAAACGAAAGAATCGGCATTATATATAATTACGATAATAACGAAAAAGCCCAATTAACTAATTAGCATAATATTAATTAATATTAAAAGGTCGATATAACCCGAGACAAATAAGCCAAAACGGTTAAAAAAAGCCTATTTTTTAATAATATAAAACGATAAAAACGTTAAATAACCGAACATCTAAATATAGATTTATATACCCCCTTATACGATATTACGAAATTTATAAACGTTCTATTTATGAAATTTAAAGCCGAAATAACTATCGTATATAACAACCTTATAATTAACCACAAAATACGCTACCTAATTAACAACTTTAACATATTTAAAAATAAAAACGTCGTATCTATACCCGAAAAATATAAAATACGTATCGAGTTTATAAATAAATGGCAAAAATAATTAAAGCCGGTTAAAATATACTTATTAAACGTTAAAAACAGCTAATTTTTCGATACGAAATATAATTAACTTTATACTTAAGGGAAAATATTTTTTAAGTACGAACCTACTTTTATAATAATTCCGGTTTTTATTATATAAAAAAAACCAGATATTAAGTAGCAAAAAGGTTACATAATAACCAATTTGAAACCTTTAAACAAAATAACCGTTTCCGATATATACCCTTTACTTAACCAGGAAAATATTATGAACGATATAACTAATAAAATATGATTTAATTCCTTCGACGTATCTAGGTTTTTTTTTTTTAATTACTAATATATACGAAATACCGAAACCGTATAATAATTATTAATTTCCGAAAATTAAAAAGGTTTAACGTTATATTAATAAAATTTCGCAACTTTGCCGTTTTTAGCTAACGATTTATAAATAAGCAATTTTTTTATATAAGCATTTTATACGTACATATATTAATAATAATATTATTTTTAATATAAAGATTAAAAAATATTTAAAATATTTACGTATCGTATTAAATATATTTAATAAGGTATAAATTTACATTAACGCAAAAAGAATTTTCCTTAGCTTTTTTTAAATCCGTTTATTAAATTATAACATTAACGAAAACGGAATATTCAAAACGGATAACCGTATTAACGCTTTTAAAAAGCTTATTTTCCTTAATACGTTTAACGTTTTAAAAACTTATTTAAATATAATAACCTAATTACGTAAAAAATTTACATAATTTGGCATCAAATTATACCTTTCGAATAACAAAAAACCGAACTATTAACAAAACTTAAAAAATCAAAAATTTTACCTACCAAAGTATTAAAATAAATAAAGTAAATATATAACTCTAAAATTAAATTCGTACTTACGGTCGAAAAAATAAAGATATAAAAGTAATTTCAAAACCACTTATATACTTAATACGTTACTTACCACCATTAAAAAAATAAACCCCTTTTTTTAAAATAAACGTATACAAAAAGGTATATAACATTATAATTTTCCAGCTAACCGACGAATAGAACGGCCAAGCTATTCCCGGTAAAAATATACCTAAAATAAAGGTTAAACCTATCTTATTTATATCCAAACTAACCTTTAACGCGGAAAAAAAGTACGAATTTATAAAAATAAAAATAATTATTTTAATATAAAAATATAAAAAGTTATAAAAATTTATTTAATCTAACCAATTTCCCGTTAACATTTTTATCGATTACACCTTTATTAAAAAAAATCGTTATCTATACATCTTTAACCATTATAAATCTTAACAAAATTAACTTCAAATTAATTAATACCGTTGATTATTTCTTACAATTTTAATTAAAAATATATCATATTACGGAAACACTTAATATAATACCAAATACGTTATTTCGCTTACTTATAATAATCTCGAACCAAAAAGTATTTAAATAAAACAAATTTAACAAACTAAACGACATATAAAACGATATTAACGTTTAATATTTTCTAACAAAAAAGGATACCGTTATCTAAATTAACTTTATCCTTAATAACAAATTTAAAATTTATATTATTAAAAAATATATTATAAACTATTAATATAAATATATTTACCAAATATTACAAAAAATAAAGGTTAACAAACGAAAAAAATAATAATATTAATTATTCGAATTATAAAATAATCTTTTATATTACGTCGAGCTTAACGGTTACCAAAAGTTATATATTTTTTATACCTACGTTAAAAATATATTAAAATTAATCTATAACAAAAAACACCATTTTAATAAAAAATATATAATAAAAAATTTACGTAACTTTTATTTTACAGAAAAATATTTTAAAGTTTCGAAATACCTTTACTTTTTTATAATCTACCGAAAAAATTAAACAGATCAAACTAAACTTTTTAAAAAATTATCGCCCTTACCGGCAATCAAATTACCGTATCATACGATAACTATAAACTTTATTACGAATATACTAAAAATAACATTTATAAATGCCTTTTAAACATTAACCGGATATAACATTTTAAACAATTTATATACTATTTCGTATAAAACTAACAAAAAGTTATTATTAATACCTAACAATATACGATATACGGCCAAAAGTTAGGTAATAATAACGTTAAAAATATTACAATTTTACGATTAAAAACTTTTTACGATAATAATTAATAATAAAAACCCAAAATTTATTTTTACCTTATAAAGTAAAATTTTCGACGTTTTAAAAATTAAACTGCTCTTTTTTACCGTATATTATTTATAAACCGATAAATTATTGGAAAAAAAATTTTAAACCGTTAAAATCGCCATACATTTCTATATAACCATAAACCTTAACGTTTAATAAATAAATATAATACCTACCTTATAATATTATTTAAATAACTTTTAACGGTTATAATAAAATAATCCTAAACGAATTAATATTCGGCTTTTAACTAAAGTTAACGTTAAATATATTAAACGAAAAAAAACCGGTAATTTTAAAAAACGTAATAAACGTCATAAAAAAATTCACGTTCGAAAAGCTGCATAATTAACTAACTTCGCCAATATGCTAATTAAAAGAAAATACGATAACCGTTATACCTTAACGAAATTCAAAAAAAAAAAGATATAATATACCTTAAATTGCATTAAAGCTACCATTTACCTGGTTAACTTAAACGGAAATAATCCCTTATTTAAACCGGCCGGTTTAAAATTTTCGAACGAATTAAATAATAAACTTACAAATTAAATTTCCTTACCAATTAAAAAATTCACCTTATTATTTTAATAACATAATTATATAAGCCAAAATAAAGAAAAACTTATTTAAACAAAACGTACCTAAATTTGGCCTTATAATTATAAATAATAACGTATAAAAGTAAAAGATCGACGATATCGTAAATCGTCGGATTCGTTAATATAAAAAAACTCCGTCAATCAAATATCTCGTTAAATAAACAGGCCATATAACTAAGAACGATAAATAGCGCACCAAAAAAGACCTTTTCGTTATAACTAACAAGATTATCGTTAAATACAAAAAAAACCCCCCCGATTAATTAACCGGCGAAGTACCAAAAAAAGAACTTAATCCGCCTTAATAATATTAAACCGCTAAATAACAAATACGTAATCATATTCTTTTTTTAAAAAAAAGCTTAATAAAGAATAATTAATTATATTCGTTATATATTCCTTATTTATTTTGTTATATTTATTAAATATCCCAAACATTTATTATCTAATTATCTTTAATTATATTTTTTATATACCTTATATATTTACTTTAAATTTTATACGTGTTTTAACTAAATTTCGATTATACCTTTCATATAACAAATAACTATTTATTCCTTCTTCAAAAAACTTTACATTATTAAAAAAATACATATCGTCGGCTTCAAAATTTTTAACTATATAAAAGCAACTTTCCACCTTTCTTCCTTTTCCTTCTTTATTACCGATTTACCGTATTTTATATATAAATCGATAATCTTTTATAACCTTATACAATTTTTTAATTACCCTTAACAAAAAATCTACCTAATTAATTACCAAAAATAAATAACCTAACCATAATTTTATAATAATAAACGATATAACCGTTAATAATGCCACCTCGGCCCAAAAAACTTTTAACGCTTAAAATAACGAATAAAACGATTATTATAATAAACCCTTATTTATAACCCCTTCGGTAAATACCGACTTATTCGACAGTAATACTAATAATAAATAAAATATAGATAACTATAACGAAAAAAATAATAACATCTTTACCAAACTTACTAAACTAATCTTTCGCCTTATCTAATATAATAACTAAGCCGGAATTTAAAATAACACAATCAGCAAAATAACTACTATTTAAAATACGGTAATTCTTAACAAAAAAGCCGTCTAAAATAACGGCAAAAATATTTATAATGCCTAAAAAACCCTTATAAACAACTTATTTAAAAACCCAAACAAAAATTCCTGCATTAAAAAGGCCGACAAAACCGCCTTTTTTTATTAAAAACCGCGTTATATTTAATAAAAATCTTAATAAATACGCAGAAAAGTTACTACTTATAATTATTAGCTAATTTAAACCTAAGGAAACTAGCTATAATAACGTAAATAACGAAAATAACGGAACAATATTAAATCTAACTAATAATAATCTTATATTTAAAAATATAACAAAAAAAACCTATAACATTATTATTCCCTTTACGTAAATACCAACTAAAATAATTACTCTAACGGAAAAGTCGATAATAATAATTTAAAAATTAAAATAATTAAACAAAAAACGTCCCTCGCCTACCAAAACAACTATTCCGTCCAAAAAGGCAAAAACTAAATAACCTATTACTATTAACAACAACAATCCCGATAAAAAAAAAAAAAAAACGGAATTCTAAAACGAACCAAAAATCTACCTTACCCGTATTCGTGAAAAATATAATTACGATTCCCATCTTATAGCCGAAATATCCAAAAAAGAATTTAATAACTTTACCGCTAAAAAAAGTACGAAAACTTTCGCCGGACACCTTTACCTAAAATCCGTTAAAAATAACGTAAAACGCGCATACCTTTTCTAAAAAAAAAAAAGGCGTACAATGGTAAAATATTAACAAAAATTATTATTTTAACTACCAGATATTATAGCCCTAAAAGTTACTTAAACGGCAGCATTAAAAAATATTTCATAAAAATAAAATAGTTTAAATTATATCAAATTATTCCTATCACTAAAAAAGGTAATATTTAACCGAATACCGATAACGTTATCTATTCCGCAATTTTCGTATTTTAAAAAAATATACGTACTATTAATAAAAACTAAAAAAAAAATTTACGCCTCACGGTAATAACGTTAACCCTATCGATATAAACGTTATCTTTCGCATTATTAAAAACCAAATTAATAATAAAATCGAAAAAATTATTTAAAAAGTTAGATATAAAGCTAACGTAATAATTAAAGGTATTAAAAAGTTTCTACCTAATATATCCAACAAATTAATTAATATTTAACGCTAATTAAATACCATCGAAAATTTTATTAAGGAAATCTAAACTTCGAAATAATTATCCTAATTAAACGGTAAAAATTTTCGAATATTTCGTTAAATATTTTTTATACAAAATTTAAATAATATATATTTATATTAATAATTAAAGTTTATAAAATTAACGTTAATTTTTTACTGGATATATTTAATCCAGCCAAATTAATTATATATCTAGCATAAAACTGCGCACTACGTAATTGCTTATAAAAGTAAAAAGGAAACCTATTAAAAATTACAATAATCTGGGCCCGTCTAACAGGCGCCCCAATTACTTATACCTTTTAATCCCTAATAATTTCTGATAATAAACGTTTATCAAGACTTACACCTTTATACAATTATATATATCTAATACATAGCTATTTATAACACGTAAAAAGTATTAAGTCAAACACTGCTATTATTCACTATTTCTCCGTCACCCGTATCTTTGCCTCCGTAATCCCTAACACTTAATTTACGTAACCGGTTTAATAAATTTAATAAAAAAAAATAAAACTCAAGGTTTCCAGCTAATCAAATCAGGAAAATAATTTAATAAATTCGACGGGCTTAATAAAAATCGATTACTATGAATAAATCGACCTAGTTCGAATATATTAAACCAAGATAAATATATATACGTTTATTATTTCCATAACTTAAATAATACCAGTTTATAATAACAATTAATTACCCAGATTATTTACGGTTATCTACTATTACTAAACGTAATTATCACTTTATTGCTTAAATTCCTACGATACCACTGCCAACATAAACCGTATAATTAGGTTTAATAATTGGTTAAGCCTATAGCCGTTACATTTTTAATATATTATTATCTATTATTATTATTAAGCTTTAATATAATAAATATAATATAATCTTTTTACGATCTCTTAGTATATATATCAACGGGCCTGTAGCTATTATTTTGGAAAGTTTATATCGTTAATATCGAGCTATTTCTTGAATTCCTTCGCTATATGTTCCTTTTCGTTACGTTAAGACCGTTCGTGGCGCTGCCGTTTCGGTGGTAGAACTACTATATCTCGTTAACTAGCCTGCAATTTGCGCTGTTACTAAAGGGACTGTAATGTTATTATAGAAGGGGTCGCGATAACGTTCTTACAAAGTTATCATAATCGCTTTAAATTTATTAATTTCTAGCCTTTAAAAGCGTGGTTAATGGAGCTGAATGCAGAAATGGCGGGCCGTTAATGGTGTGACGGGCCGATTACAACTATAAAAGTGGATATACTGCATGATAACAATTCGCATAATGCACGGATAACAACGCTCTAAAAAAATAAAGTGGGAACGGTACATGAGTAAGTTGCTCAAAGGCCCCGTACAAAGGTAGGTGGAATTTTTCTGCCGGCTTCTCATAATCCCAGACCTCTTATTTCAATTCATTTAGATATTTCGAAAATGTGTGGTGTTACCGCCCTGCTGGTCCGTTCCCCGTTACTTTAAACTCTGGTACAACTCCGACGCAAATACTGATTTTCTCTCAGTTGGGCGACACGAAGGCCACCACGGCCGCCGTCGACTTGCATGAATCTCTTTACCTGCTGCAGCACGTTTGTATCCCTCCATGTTCTTTGTCGATATTATTTGACGGTTTTCGATACTAACACCGGCATATGGAGCAGCGTGGACAGGACGCTGCGGGTATTACGGTATGCCAACGCGGAAGGGTCTACCAATGCAAGGGCCTGGGAATGGCTGCCAAGGTCTTTGTCGACGCAGAAAAACTCCAACAACTTCCGGGCTATATGGGTAAGTCAGCACGGTCTACACGTTAAACGGAAACTAACTGTCATCAGGGCTGGGCCATTTGCGCTATCCGACCATGGGAACGTCATCTGCGTACGTGCTGCCCTCAGGACTACACTCTGCGGGATCACTGACAGAGATTGGGATTGTAGGTCCGAAGCACAGCCCTTCTACGTCAACTCGCCGTTTGGAATCTCGATGGGTGTGAATGGTAACCTCGTAAACACTGAGTACCTTCGCAAGTTTCTGGATGAGGAAGCTCTCCGGCATGTCAACTCTGATTCGGACTCAGAGCTCCTGTGCGTGCTCCCGACTTATACTTGTTGACACCTGGACCAGAATGTACTGACATATGCCCTCCAGTCTGAACATTTTCGCACATGGTCTTCAGAAGCTCGGCAAGACTCGTGCCAACTCCGACGACATCTTTACTGCGCTGGGTGATGTGTATTCAATGTGTCAAGGCGGGTTCGCATGCACTGCGATGATCGCGGGCTTTGGAATCCTGGGCTTCAGGCAAGTTACATCCACGTGTGCCTGTTCTGGTCAGCAGAATCTAATTAAAATAGAGATGCCAATGGAATCCGCCCCCTCTGCCTTGGATCACGACCCTCTGCTACCTTACCTGGAGCGACAGATTACTTTATGGCTTCAGAATCTGTTGCCTTGAAGCAGCTTGGCTTCAGTGATATCGTAGATGTATTGCCAGGTCAAGCCGTCTTTTTTGAGAAAGGGGCAGCGCCCAAATTCCGCCAAATCGTCGAGAGGAAATCTTACACACCAGACTGCTTCGAGTATGTCTACTTCGCGCGCCCGGACTCCTGCATTGATGGTATCTCCGTGTACCGCAGTCGGCAAAACATGGGAGAGAAGTTGGCGAAGAAGATCAGGGACATCCTTGGAGAGAAAGGGATTGAGGATATTGATGCCGGTACCTCATATTTGTGCACATTCTCTTCGCTTTCGGAGAGTGCTAACTGCTTTCCCAGTCATCCCAGTTCCTGAGGTATATAATCCTCCGGCACACATCGATTACACGCACACGATAAAAGCTAAACTCTTGCCTATAGACGAGTAATATCGCGGCAGCTACTTTGGCTAACAAGCTAGGGAAGCCGTATGTGACTGCTCTCATCAAGAACCGATACGTCCACCGCACTTTCATCCTTCCTAACCAAGCTCTGCGGCAAAAGAGTGTCCGCCGCAAACTCTCGCCCATCGAGTCAGAGTTCCGAGGAAAGAATTTGGTCATTGTGGACGACAGCATCGTCCGTGGCAGTAAGTAAAGCCCTATTTTAAGTGTAAATTTAGGCTAACTAACGAATTAGCTACATCAGGACAAATCGTAAGTCGACTCCTTGCACTTTCACTCACAAGAGGCATCGCTGATAGAGGTATCTTCTAGGTTCAAATGGCTAGGGAAGCAGGAGCGGCTCGCGTCGTGTTCGTTTCGTGCTCCCCACAATGCACACATCCGCATATCGTATGTTTGAGTATTGTTTCCCGGATTAGGAGCGACGCTAACTATATGTGAAGTATGGCATAGACCTCGCGGACCCTGTTGGTACGGACTTGCCCCTGAGGCAATAACCCCCTTACCAAAGTTTGCCCCATGGTTGTGCTAACCCTTGGTGTCAAAGATTTGATCGCGCATGGCAAGACGCGGCAAGAAATTGCCAAGTATATCGGTGCCGACGACGTCATCTTCCAGGACCTTGACGGGAAGGACGGGTTGAAGGCCGCGTGCATTGAGGCGGCCGAGAGTACGAGTCAGGTCGAAGACTTTGAGGTCGGCGTTTTCTGCGGCAAGTATGTTACAGAGGTGCCGGAGGGATATTTCGAGCACCTGAGCGAGCTTCGAAGTGGGAAGCGGGAGCAAAAAGCTGGTGTGACGATTATAAAGGCTGGCGGGGATGACGGAAGCGTTATCACCAGTTCGGGACCTGTAAACGGGCCACCGGAGCGTGACGAAGCTGGTGCTCTTCGGGACGCTAATGGCATCAAGACCCCAGAGCACCGAGAGGACATCAGGTATGTGGTTGCCGACATTGAAATTACTCTGTTTTTTCAGACTAACGCTTTAACAGTCTTTATAACATCGCAAGTGAACTTACGGTTTATAAGAAATAGTGAAATATTCAAGATTTACACTTGCCATAGGCGTCCGTCTCCTTTAGATAATAAGATTTGCATCACTGTAGCTGTTAAAAACGTCTTATAGCTCCAGGTTAAATAAAGGATAAATATAAGGCCAAGGAAGCCATACCTTAGCTGGCTAAACGTTTTACCACGCCCTTAAGTTATTAATGTTAGATATATCACATTTACGTAAAGATGAAGTACTTATTAGTATTAATTAAACAAAGTCTATTCCATAATAGCGCGTTTTCAGAAAATCTACTAACATAGCCGGTATAATTTCTACTAGCATTTAATCGGCTAATAAAATATAATAAAATATGTAATCAGCCTGGAAAATAAGTCTTGAACTTATCGACCTTGCATAAAATATAAAAATTAGTAAAAATTTTAAATTAACCTTTAAAGGCAGTAATTAAAACGTTTAGAAATAGATTTTAATTTCCCGGAATAAAAGTTGATTAACTAAAACCTAACACTTATTATGTAATGCGTCGACAGGTGTGGTGATTTGTTGTAAAGGCGTTGAAGGGATTAAAAGGGCTTTGATTTGTGGTCCTAGGATTGCAAGGACAAAGGAGCTGAAGCCTATATCTGGCTGCTCTCTAGGCGTTCAGGTGAAAGTGACTTTCCCACTACCTTTCAATATTCTCTAGGCACCCTACTATCGCAGCGAGATCCATTGATCAACTTGTGGGGCTACTAGAATAAGGATTAGACAGATGGTTGGAACAGGGACTGGAATAGGGGTTAGAATTGGGATAACTAGACAACCTACGCCATTATGTAGATATTACTCTGAAACTAGTGGGTTTTCAGGGCAGCTACTGAATATGAATTTGGCGGGTTCTCAACATATCCTTGGCAGGGACGGTATATCGCATATTGTGACTGCACAAATATCTGCTGTGGAAGCTTGGGAACGCATTGCTCGAACTCCATGCATCGCCTCAGGCACGCTACTGGGATTGCTAAATTCGGATGGAGAGGCTCGTAAGGTAATGTGTTTAACAAGTAGCACATAGGCCCGTGAGTGCAGAGAGACATCTTCCTACGATGGCTAAGTTCCAATATTATACTCATGACAAGCAATTCGTCAATTCAACATACTTCATTTCATGCGATTTATGTCTTAATGATCAATTAGGAAAATATTAGGCTTCCCCAAAAAGCCTGACGTTTATGTTTCGTAGCGCATGGGTACCTGCTGTGGCGGCACCCCTCCAAGCGTTGGCACGACAGGCTCCATGAGGCCCGTTTCCGGATCGAAGAAGATGCGATCGATAGTCGTCTCGCGCATCGTGCCATTGCCGTCGGGGATTCCGAATCGATGGTACACGATATACCAATCATCGGTGCCTGGAACGTTGAGCACCGAGTTGTGCCCCGTACCCAGGATGCCCTGTGAAGGGTCCTTCTTAAGGATCACCCCGTGGTATGTGAACGGCCCAAGAGCATTTTCAGAAGTTGCGTAACCGACGCGGTAGTTTTCGGACCTGGTGTCGTCGATCGAGTAGGTCAGGTGGTAGAGCCCCTCGCGGTAGTTCATGAACAAGCCTTCCCTGAAGTCCACCAGGCCTTCCAGTTTTTGCAGCGTCTCCCACTTGAGAGACACCATGTCATCGTTCAGCTCGGCGACGAGTGGCACGCTGTTGCCCCAGTATAGGTAGTAGGCTCCGGTGACGGGGTCGTGGAAAGCCGCGGGGTCGATCGCTTGGCCAGCCGTGATGGCCTCGTTGTTGAGTATCATCGCCTTCGGCTGTGCGGTAAAGGGACCTTCAGGTGAATCGGCCACGGCCACGCCGATTGTCTTGCGGTTATATGTGGGATTGTGGCCGCTGAAGTAGAAGTAGTATCGTCCGTCACGGCTGGTGATTGTGGGCGCCCACGCGTTGCCGGTGGCCCAGGGAACGTTGCCGCCCGGTCCATCGAGCGTCAGGAACGGCTTCTCAGCTCGGGTCCAATGTGCGAGGTCGTCCTGGTTTGATATATGTTAGCTTTGCTCGGAGATATGGAGGATGGATGAAAGTGTAGGTGAGAATGTGACTTAAATATGGCGTTGATTGGAGGCAAAGGGCTCGGAGAGTGAAGTTGGGAACTTACTGATTTCCAAACGTAGAATTCGTTACCACCCCACCCGGGAACTCCGTCAGTCGTCGCATAAATGTAGTACGTTCGACCGAACGCAGCAACATTCGGATCAGCATAATACCCTGGCAAGACGGCAGTCGACCGATACTCGGCATTTCTTCGCGGAGTAAGGGCCGAGCCTTGTCTTAGGGACGCAAGCTCGGCAGCGGTAACTGGGATCACTGTTCCATGTCGAGGGCTCCCAGGTAATTTGTACGACCTGGAGACCATCCAGGTGGGTCTGGCTATATCGGTCGTCTCCAAGGGGATGTATCCGCGGCCGGTATACTCGTCGACAAACAGGTAGTACTTGTCGCCGTTGACGTCGTTCGGGTTAGATTTGAAAGCCGTGGGCCCTTCCACATTGCTCGTTCCGGCATTTCGGCCAATACAGGCGATAATCTGCCTCCAAGAGCCCAGGGTGGCCCTCAATGAGGAGGAACTCTCCTGAATGATATCGGTACAGCCGGTGCCGCCACCACCTTCGTCCTTGGTGAAGCGATAGTACACCCCGCTAGCTCGGATGACGGTCGAGTCGATCCGCGATAGCCCGGCGTCCTGCCAGATCTGAGGCGCGCTGAATGTGACAAAGTCGCGGGTCGTGGCGTACATCATGCGGTGGTAAGTCTGTCCCGTGCGGTTAGGGTCATTGGGGGAGTATAGAGACGATGCCCAGAACACGACGTAGGCGCCGAGCTGCTCATCGTAATACGCTTCGGGAGCCCACGTGTTGCCCGCTGTCTCTGGCGCCACTTGAACATGGCGCTGCGCCGACCACGTCTTGAGATCGTTCGACTCCCATACTTCAATGTAGCGACTGCCGAAGCGAACGGCGTCGCCCCAGGAGGTGCCGCTACCGATTGATAGGTCCGTAGCGATCAGGAAGAACTTGTCGCCTTCAGGGGATCTGATGATAAAAGGGTCTCGAAGACCTCTCGTGCCCTTTGTCGAAGTCAGAACAGGCTGGCCGCCGTTGAGCTCCTCCCATTGCAGCGCGTCGTTTCCTTTGCTGGCAGCAAAGTAGATATTCTCCCCTGCACGTGAATTACCCGTGAAGTATGCGAAGGCATAACCTTCGAGCGGATCCAGCTTGGCGGCTTTCCGCACAGTCGCAGTCAAATTGCGTTGTATAGTCCTTCCTGCGTGTTCAATCGAGGCAGTCAATGTTACTTCCTGGTCGGCGGGCTTCCGGTTGACGACACCGTCGAATGATATCACCGATGGGTCGCTACTAAGCCATGAAATGGGTAGTCCATCAGACTCCTCAGGTAGGTGAAGGTTTCCTCGAACGTCGTCAATGTTCGTCACCGACAATGCAGCAAGAGCCGATGAGACTTGTGCTGCGTCTCTAGGAATCGAACGGGCGCAGCTCAGCGCAGCGCCGACAATGATGGGGAACGACAGCCGAACCATTGCGAATACACCTTCTCATCCGCTGGACTTGGCATGCTCTGCGGGAGACTTTGGTCACGGACCCCATGGTGCTTTTGTACATCTCTGAAGACTTAGCTTTGCCGTATAAGCGACGCTTCAACCTCGTTCGGTATATGAATATAGCGAAGTTAGGGTTATTATAGTATAACCTCCGTCTGGGCCGCCCGGTCTACACATTGTTGCCTTTTTAGATCGGCGGATAGATCCCCATTAAGCATAGGTGTGTCGTCAAACCAGTTATCCGTTCGAATGATATCGACGAGCATTGCCGAAAGTGGGGTTGCATCTCCATCGCTACCGGGCACAAGTGGATACACACCCCAGATTTCCCCGCAATATCGTACCTTATACTCCCAAGTCTATACGGCATGACTTATACTCCAAACTACTAAGGAGTGGACTGCATTTCTGATTCTCTAGTTTAAACTCACGTACGACCTAATCGAGAACTTGTTTCTTTGCTTAAAAATGCCAAGTTTCCCTCTCTAATAGCGCGAGCTGGTAGCAGAGCATTACGCAATGGGTTCGGATTAAGAGTACGGAAACTCTTCAATTCCTTATGACATTGGTGTCTTGCGGAGCACAAACGCGGATATATCTAGCTCTCTTGGGTAGACCAAACAAGGAAGCGAGCTCTGTCTCCAATTACAAGGATACAAGTTGACAAGACACGAGGCAGCATTCATGAGTACTCGTGGTGCGGATGATTATGTCTCGTGTACTCAATTAGAACTGCCAATAGGGGATAACCGCGTATATCCAACGCCATGATTTTGCACACCGGGGAGCATAGTCATAATCATGCAGCCGCCATGTCATTGCATCATAAGAAAACAAACGTCAAACGAAATCGCCCGTCCTCCACAGCCGCATACGAACATTACACCGAGACACCATTAGCGCTTGATTTACGGAACAAAACTTGTTGTAACGGGAATGAATAGAGCGTTGCTGTTAAACCATCTCGTCACCCCTCCGAGGATGGCCACCGACAGGCTTGCGCGTCATACCGTCCGCGCCATTCCCCCCATAATGGCCGTCCACGCCGTTAGCCGCATGGTGACCGTTGAAACCGTTCGTCGCATGGTGGTGTTGGCCGTGACCAAGACCCCAGCCGACCTTGCGGGTGCCGACGGCATCGGCGAGCTCTGTCTCCCCGGAGGCGTAGGTGAAGGGTTGGGTGCGGTTGAGGGGGATGTGGTTGAAGCGCCAGTCCCAGATGGCGGCGTAGCACATACGGTAGGCGGAGAAGGCCATGGCCGTGCCGATGACGGCGCCGGCGAAGACGTCGTACCAGTTGTGGAATTTGTCGACGGTCAGGGCGCCGCCGATGAGCGTCGCCGTGAGGATCGGCATGTATAGCACGACGAGCTTCCACATCGACGCGTGGTAGTTGGCGAAGACCTTGAGCTTGGCGTTGAGGTATAGGTATAAGTAAACGAAGCCCGCGAAGGCCGCCGTCGTGTGGCCCGAGGGGAACGACTCGAGCGCGTCGTTGATCTGCGTCTCGTCACCCGTGCAGATCTCGCGTGTGTAGTAGAGCTCGCGGAAGCCGGCCTCGTTGTAGCCCTCGCCGGTGGCGGCTGCGCCGCGCGCGAGGCCGACGTCGGGCTTGCAGACCTCGAGGAAATGCGGGCGCAGCCCGCCGATGAGCCACTTGAGGAACACCTGGAAGACAGCGGCCGTGATGAGCGAGTACAGCAGGCCGACGACGGCGTTGTTGACGTCCCAGAACGAGCGCACGCGGATCTGCATGAGCAGGAAGACCACGATGGGCACCACCGCCGCCAGGAAGGCCGCCAGCCAGATCGGGATGATCTCCTTGCGCAGCGGGTAGGCGAACTCCGGGTAGACGATCTCGCCGTCGGCGAATGTCACGGCAAAGGACCGGTTCGCGGCCGGTCGCGCCATGTAGATCTTAGGCACTGGTTAGATGATATGTGAATCGAAGCGCAGAGGTGATGTGGACCACTTACCCCAAGGCCGAGGGCTCCCATGCAAGCCATCATCACGATATCGAACCAGGTATGCTTCAGCCACTGGCCGAAGGACGGTCGCGTCGACATTGCGTACGTCTCTGGCGTATGCTCATGGCGGCGGGTTGCTTTGGAATGCCCATTTGACGCATGGCCTGCGCCGGGTTGTTTGCGGAAGAGACCCATGATTACAAGTTTGCGGCTCAAAAGCGGTAATACGGTCTCGGTCTCGGTCTCGAACTCAGTCTCCTAGTCGATTATCGCCCTTGAGACGGGCGCTTGACGGCTGTGGGGGTGGGGAGCCTGGAGTAGCAAAAAGCGCGCGATGATGGTATCCGGGGGCAAAAGTGGACGGAGAGTGTGCATGGACAGAGATGAAGATATATAGACTGGCTTTCCTACGTACTCTACCTACATATCCACCTATGACGGCATCACAAACACCACGTCACCTACCAGAAATTCACGTGATGCCGTATCTGTCCAGCATATCGTTCTACGATCGACAGGATTTGCGTCACAACAAACTCTCTGCTGCTCCCGCACATCATCACGTAGTTTGATCTTATATAACACGCGAGCGGGTGCCGAATAACCGGGCGCTATTACCGCTGTAGACGCTCGATCGCCAGGAGGTGAAAATGGATCGTTGAAGTCTGGAACGGCATCCTATCCGATGGTTGGATACGTAACGGGAACAAAGACAACGTCACACACCCTTGGAAACTTGGCAGAAGTGGTTATGCGTAATTAAGATGCGTCTTCCCTGTGCGGCTTAGCGCGCGGATTAAGCATCGCAGCACCCCTGCCAAGATCCACAGTTGGTGAAACTGCTCGAGGTGATAAATGATGTAAGCAGGTCCAGCCGATGCCCCCCATGTCTAACCCTCACGAGTCAGAATACGGCGCTACAGGTTGTATCCCTTTTTGGAACGGGGCCTCTGTGGCAGGCCTCAGAGACGAGTCTCCTACGTAGCGGCAACGATTGATATGGCGAGAGCATCATTCTGGTGAGAGGAAGCGAAGAGTGATATATTTCACCTAAAGCCGGGTGCCAAACGCCGTGCGGTGCCGTGAAACCCATTCTCCCGCATGCAGTCATCATGTCCCTTTCCAAATATTAATCTCATTTTCTCTTACCCCCCGAGCCTACCTCACCCGCTACCTCCTGCCGCCACGGCCACCACCGCCCATCATGCCGCCCATGCCCATGCTCTCCATCATCCGCTGCATGTCCATGCCGCCCGGAAGGCCGCCGCCCCCGCCGCCGAACATCTTGGCCAGGCTCGCCATGTCGGGCATGCCGCCAGCGCCGGCGCCGCCCATGCTCTGCAGCCGCTTCTGCATGGCGGCCATCTGCTGGTTCTTGTTGGCGCCGCCCATGGCCTGCTGCGCGCGCTGCATGTTCTTCATCGAGCCGCCCATCTTCTTGGCCATGCCCGCCATCATGCGCTGCTGCGTGAGCAGATCCTCCACCTCACGCACGCTGACCCCGCTGCCGCGCGCCACCCGCGTCATGCGCGTCGGCTGCTCAATGAACATCTTGCCGTCGCTGTCCAGCTCCTTCTCCGTCATACTGTCCGTGATGTAGATCATGCGCTTGAGCCGCGCGCCCGACTCTTCGTCGTCCATGCCCGCCATCCCCGGCAGGTTCGACATCCCCGGGATCATGCCGGCCATCTTCGACAACGGCCCCATCTTCATGATGTTGCTTAGCTGATCCCTTAAGTCGCGGATTGTGAAGATTCCTTCCGTGATGTGCTTGATGGTCTCTTTCTGGTCCAGCTTGAGTGATTGCACGTGTTCGACCAATCCCGCCATGTCACCCATCCCTAGTAGCTTGTTGACGAATTGCTGGGGTGCGAATCTTTCGAGGTCTAACATGTGCTCGCCCGTTCCGATGAAGACGATCGGCGTATGTGTAGCTGCGACTGCAGATATGGCGCCACCTCCACTCGCGTGGCCGTCCGTCTTCGTGATAATGATAGCTCCGAAGTCCGCTGCCTCCTTGAATGCTTTGGCCTGAGCCTCCGCTTGCTGACCTATCGATGCATCAAGGACCATGATCGTCTCATCAGGCTTGACAGCCTCTTGAATGTCCATCATCTCCTGGAACAGTGCCGACTCTTGCCGGTGGCGACCGGATGTGTCGACAATGATAACCTCGAACCTCTCCTTCTTGAACTTGTCCACACCTTCCTTCGCCACCTTAGCGGGGTCCGTCTCCGTCAGAGAACCGTAATATGGGATCTTTGCCTTAGTCGCATTCTGTTTCAACTGATCGAAGGCACCGGCTCGGAAGGTATCCGCGCAGACGAGACACGACCTAAATCCTCTGGCCTGGTAATGCCGCGCGAGCTTCGTACACGTTGTCGTCTTTCCGGCACCCTGTAGACCGACGAACATGATGACGTTCGACTTTCCCTTCTTGGGCTTGAACGGTTCGGCATGGGGATCAACTAGCTTCACGAGTTCGTCGAAGACAGCCTTTTGGATTATCCGTTTCTTGTTGACGCTGGGCGGTAGGTCTTTGAAGTTCACGGTGCTGCTTATCGAGTTCTTGAGCTTGCTGACGAGCCGTACGTTGACGTCTGCCTCGAGGAGCGCGCCTGATATCTCGTTCAGCATAGCCTTGAAGGCCTGCGATATACGCCAGTCAGTCAATCGCGGGGCAGGGCGGGACACGTAGGGGCTGCGAGACGGACCTTCTCGTCAAGATTCGGTGCCCGAGTAACATCATGCAGAGCGCCACTTATTCGCCGCCCCAAATCTTGAAGAACCATTGTCGCGCGTTTGGGCGGCTATCGAGCCGTCACAGGATACAATTAGGTAGATGTGATCATGAAGACGGTTCAACGGCTGGCCTTCAATGGCCTGGATGACCAAAGTCGTAGTGGGGCATGGGATATGGAGTGGGAATCCGGTGTTTAGCCGAAGCCCCACTCTGGGTGGAAAATACCTAGGTACCCATGGTTCAAGCTTCTCTCCTAATTATTCCAGATGTTGCACAAGCTCCGGGACGTCTTGCTATTTGCGATTTGTCGTTCTGCTACTCTTTCATCTGACTGAGAGCGTTTTTGATGATGTCCTCCTTGAATGCACCGCTCTCCCGAAGTGTTTACATTGTTACTTGTATCCCCTCGTTATTTAATACCACGGGGCGTTATTCCTAAGCCTGAGGTTCAGTTAAGGAGTTACCTCTGGCGCTGTGGTCTTAGCGGTTTAGTAGGCGGTTGAGCGCCATCCTGAATATGCGTCGAAGGTCCGAAGCTCCAAGCGACAATAAAATGGAGGCTTGACTACTAGAGCACTACGGGTCGAATTCTTCCTGCCTTACAATTATTATTTTCTGTAGATACTGGGACAAGGACCAGCCCGCTGAGGGCGGAGTCTGGTTACGCTTCACATAGAGCATTTATTGTGCGAGTCCCGGTATTGATGACAGTATACTTCTGCCAGAACAGATAATTGTACTGATACAGGGTCAAGGTACAGCCGATGGAAGCGCAGAGAACATGGCGTTAGTGTCTATAAGGAGGCTTCAGGTCCCAGGTCTTATGATACCCCTTCATTCGACTTGAATACACACGTTTCACCCCTAGACGCCTCCACCCCTTCTCAATGGCCGAACCAACAAGTCCAAATTGATCTGAGTTCACAGCCTCCACGCTATTTTCCTCGACTGTCGAGTTCCGCCTGACCATCACGCAGCTGATCGTGGTGTAGCTTACGAGACTCATCTCCAACCGTCCGCATGTTCTGGGGCTTCTGGTGTTCCTTTAGGTTATTGGCGGTGGCCGATGTTTTGGTCGGAGCGCTTGCATATGCTCGTGGATAATGCATTTCGCGAGTAGGCCGTTGATACTAAGCATGGTTAGAAGTTTGTCAGGATTTCTTAGGCAGAACTGTCGCTGTATGGCGAAGTTACTTTCGTGGTCGTAGTCGGGCCGGATTCTACTCTGACATATCAAGCAAAGGGGAAACCGAGGCAAGTCGAACGTATTAAGCAGTTTCTGAAATAGCTATGGAATAGCCAGTATTCACGCAACAACATTTCGCTGCGGCGTCCTCTAAGTGAATCACGCGCGATAGCCGGCGGATCAAAACCGACTGCAAACTAGACAGCTTCTCGGGTAGCACACTGCTTCTTGAATGAGTTGGTCGAAAGTAGCCGGTCAAGGGAGAATTCGACGTGCAATCGTCCATAAGAAACCAGCAAGTTCCTGTGCAACGCCTCTCGCTCCGCTCCCTTAAGCAGTGCCTCGTCGGCAGTTGCCCATCTCTCGAACGTAAGCATTCCGCTCTTCCCATATTCATCATATCTTTCCACATGACTTAGTCGCTCAAATCAGCGCCCATCGATCTCTCCATTCTCTCAAAGCTCAGCTAACTTTGGATAACCGCATCGTCAACATCCTTCTCAATTCCGGGGATTTTGGGTTGGTGATAATTTTCAACCGATAAATCTAGCGTTACCAGATGTGTAGGGACCTTGGTAAATTGTGTTGTTTCCTCAGATTAGGCCCATTCCCTGGGCCACAGCGTTCTCGGCCGATATTGCCGCGAGCAACTGTCTGGGCTTAAACGAGTTCAACGCCACCGGGTCTCTGGTGAATGTGCCGTTTGCAGACCCCGATCTTCCCTTCTCGAGCGCGGTGGGCAGACTCTCGATGATGACCTCAACCTTGTTTTACTTTCCCGTTTTGTTCCGTCCCTTCGTCTCGCCTTATTCCGCGTGAAACGTCTGGGCTCTGTTCGAAAAACGATGAACGAAGTCTAAGTCTGTTACGCAGGCCCGTACAAAGTCGGATGAGAGGGACGCTTTAAACGTTTTGGAAGCGCGGATAGCCTTCCCCCTCGGATACGGCGGGGAACGCGCGGGATGACCCAAAAAGGAGCTCTGGCGTATTTGGAGAGAGGTGCTGAAGCGTAAGCTCCCCGAAAGCTGGACCCCGCGCAAGTGGCTGCGGCCGTATACGGCGGAGGTGATTCGGGCGCTGTGCGCAGTTCCCCGCGGAGTGCCCAGCGGGAGGGTGCTGGCACAGCGGTTCGGGGTGTCATCCGATGATCCGGCACACCCTCAAGAAGCGCTGTTGGCCGTCACCCGTAAAAGGGGAAAGGCCGCCAGGAGCGCTAATTCAGGGCGGTGGTTTGCCCACTTCTACATTTCGGCATTGAGCTGGAGTTGGCCTAGATTGCTTTCGCCCTGTACTCCTCGTATCTACCTGTGTGATGTCACGGCCGTAGGAGAATAACATTTAATGGGCAGGACTCGAGAGGCCAGAGTAAAACACTACAACGGCCTTGGCATGACAGACGTTGATTGAACTTACCAGTTAGTCAACCAATCAATGAACTCACTCCGTCCCAATGCGGCAATGCAATCTAGCCGCACCGTAACTCAACCCTGCAAACATGTCAGAATTCGCGGAATGCAACGGGCAAAGTGTGATCATTCACTGAAGAAGGAGAGGACCCTTCCTTGTCTAAAGGAAACGCGGATTATCGTTTGATGAAATTGTCAGAAGCCGGGCCGGGGTTAATACTTTTCTTCCCGACTAGAAGCGTTTCCGAGATTAGGACTCACTCGATGGGCCAATGGTTTACGCATATAATACAGCCATGTATATAACCACGAATCGGATAGGGAATATCCCGCACATGTAGCTATAAACAACACGCACCGTTACAGGTATGATGTCCACACATAGCATTGCGTACGCGCGCTCTGTAACCTATAAAACAGATCTTCTCCCCAGCATTCCACTGCACCACTAAATTAAACACCTGCTTCAAGCACGACCCCCTCACGCACTTCCCTCTTCACGCCCCACCTGGGTATGTAAAACTTAAACTCTATCTGAAAAAGATAAATTAAACCTATTTTAGTAGAGAAATACAATAAAAATTTGCAATTTTTTTCTTTTTTCTATTTATATATACTAACGCTAAAAATAACATAGAATATCAAAGTAGTTTAAAATGTTATTTTTATTTAAATTATATATAATCTATAAACAGGTTATATAAAGCAGCAAACGTATTAAAAGATAATTAATTAGATTAATGAAGTAATATAAGAGGCTGCTCGCCGCCTTTGAGGTAATTCGTCGCGTACGGCTTGCAGTAAAAGACTGGATTGATAAGTGCACACTTATCGGGCTACTTATCTGACACAATTCACTTGCTCCCAAATACTGGCCCATTGAATCGCGCGTGCCGTACGCCTCCGCTTGCGAGGACGTTGCAGCATAATAGCTTTCGTTTTAAAGGCTGTTTCCAGAGCACCAGGATTTCCAGATCGACTGCTCCCAGGCCGGCGACTAAGGTAATTAAGGCTTCTAGGGTATTCAGGTTGACGGTTGAATTGGCGATAAAGCCGGGTTCCCGATAAGGTTGGGGAAGTTAGGTCAGTGAGGTTAGGTGGACGACAAGGTTCAGAGCTATGGTTCCAGAGCTCTAGGACATTACAAATTGGGAGGGTTTAGGTGACGGACTTTATGCGCACGGCCGTATAGTGCGCATACCTTTACTTTCCTAACTAGGACATGCCAAGGCCCAAGCCCGGATGCCGGTTTATAGGGAAAACGACTCTTGACTGGATAATCCTTCGTTCTATTCCCTTCGTTCCTCAGCACGTTAAGACGAGGGCATAACTGATGTCTCTTATGCCCAACAGTTACGCTGGCTCTCTTGGCCGTTACAACTAGCTCTCTTAACAGTTACACTAGCTCTTCTTGGCCGCGACACGGGCTCTTCTTGGTCGTCGCACTAGCCGGCTCTTTGGCAGCTTGGCGGAAACTCGGCGATATGCGCGTGTAGATCTGTCAGCTTAATTGCGTTAAATCCCCAAGAACAAAGTACGTTTTAAACTACTGCACCGTCAATCAATCGCCGTCCTGTAACTGTCAGGTATAGGCTATCTTATCGAGATCAGGTCCTATTTTTAAGGTTGTGGCTGCGCCTGCAGCGCAGCCATTGCTAGAGCTTTTTATGAACAAGTAGTCTTGAGAGTTTAAGGTAATTATTAAATAAACCATTTTAAAATGGCACTTATAAAAATAAAAAATAAAATAAAAATAGAAGAAAAATAATATTTAATATCAAATCATGAATTTTCCCAGTTTATTTTAAACGGTTTTAAATAAATATTAAAAAAGATATTGATTATATACTTATAAAAATTAATATATGTTTTGTTTTACTAAAATAGAATTAATTTTAAACGTGTAAAAATTATAAAAGGTTTCATTTAAATTCTTTTTAAAGTTTTTTATAATTAAGAAAATAAAATATTTTTAAAAAATATATAATTTATAACAATTAATAAAAAATTGAAATATTACGTTTAAAATAAACTCGAATATAATGCTTTTATTTATAAAAAAGTTTATTACGTTATAATTATTTAATAAAAATTTATATCGTAAAATATTATTAATATACTTAATACACTTAAAAACTTAACAAGCTTATATATTATAATATATTAATAAAAATGTTTTAAATTTATATAATAATAAAGTAAATATATTTAAATTATATAAATTTATAAATATATTAATTAAAATTCTTTTTTTATATTTAATTCATTATTATATATATTAGTTTTATATGAATTAAACGACGTTAAAAATATAATTTTGAATATTTAGTTATAATTTATAAGGTGATGTTAACGGACTTACGTAGTATAAAATCTATTTACTTTCGAATATTTAAACTTCCTTCTAAAGTACATGCTGCCATCCACTTCGGCCATGCCTTAGTGGTTCCCTGACGCTTTGGAACGGAACCTTTTCTGGGTCGGTGGGACTTAGAGAAACCATATGAAACCCTTTCTCACTTATATGGGGGTTCCCAGAGGTTTCATAGTGTGGGGGGTGAGCCGCAGCACTACTTCGTGTCTTGCGAAAATAAAAACTTCCCTGTCAGGTTATCAGCTAGTGCAAGAACTGGCCAAGGGACAAAAGGTCCGGTCATCTACCATGTGGAGAGATACCGCCCGACGGTGTTAAGACTTACTCACCAAACCTAGTACCCCCGCCAGCAGCCTCCCCGGACTTCAATGCTACCATCCATCTGGACCAAGACGCTACCAAAACAACGTCAAGATTGCTTGTCAGCGCTTGTCTTTTTTCAAGCTTTCGAAGGCGGCGCCACTGAAGGTCTGCGAAGTTCTCGGCGGTACTACCCAGCCCATCCTCGGTGACCAAGATGGGAAAAGACACGAGGTAAATCAGTTGGTTTGCTATGTATTGAGAGTGACTTCCAAAGCAGAAGGAAGGCTTAGGGGAAAGGAGACGACCGTCACATGATCCGAACCTTACATTCATATATAAAGGCTCCGGCTACCTCTTATTATGTTCCTACCTATCTCGACGAGTGAGTTGGATCATTAACAACATAACCGAACCTGCACCTGCTTACTCCTTGTATAGTGGTTTCGCCAATATGACGAAACTCTATGAATACAACTACATCTTCGTCATCGGCACCTTGTTTGCCATGCTCGATGCATACAACAATGGTGCAAGTGAGTGGATGCAGTAGACCCCCCGGCACGGAAGCACGGATATTGACAATATTTCAACTGCACAGATGATGTGGCAAATGCCTGGGCGACCAGCGTCTCGTCCAGGTCCCTCTCGTACAGACAGGCCATGATATTCGGTACCATATTCGAGATGCTCGGAGCGATACTCGTCGGCGCGCGGACGGCCGAGACGATTAAGAACGGGATCATCCCCAACGAGGCATTTCAAGGTAACCCGGGCGTCCAGATGCTGGCATTTACTTGTGCGCTCGCGGCTGCCTCCTCGTGGGTTATGTGGTGCACTCGGAACTCTGCTCACGTCTCGTCGACCTACTCGCTCATCTCGGCCGTCGCCGGCGTCGGCGTCGCGGCCGCCGGCGCCTCGCAGGTCCAATGGGGCTGGAACGGCGGCAAGGGTCTCGGCGCTATCTTCGCCGGTCTGGGTATGGCTCCAGCCATCTCCGCCTGCTTCGCCGCCATCATCTTCCTACTCATCAAGTTTGTCGTGCACCTCCGCCGGAACCCGGTGCCGTGGGCCATCTGGACCGCTCCTTTCTTCTTCCTCATCGCCGGCACCGTCTGCACCCTGTCCATCGTCTACAAGGGATCTCCCAACCTCGGCCTGAATAAGCAGCCCGGTTGGTACATCGCAGCGGTCACTATGGGCACGGGCTGCGGTGTGTCCGTGCTCTCGGCCGTCTTTTTCGTCCCCTTCCTTTATGCGAGGATCATTAAGAAGGATTACACTGTGAAGTGGTACATGTTCGTCATGGGCCCTCTACTGTTCAACCGCGAGATCCCTGCCGACGCCGACCATGCGCAGACCAATGTCCCCAACTACGCCGTCGTCCAGCACGACGACCTACCAGAACTCACACCCTCGAGCAAGACCCTAGAGGAAAACGAAAGCGGCGTCGCCCCCGTTCCGGCGCTACCAGGGGATAAGGAGAAGGAGCTCGCCGTGGTCGAGTCCACACAGCTGACCTACAAGGAGCTAGTAGCCCAGGGTGAGGAGCGGTTCCACGCGAGGCTGAGGCAGAAGCGCGGGCCGCTCGGCTGGGCCATGCGGGTGTTGCACGACAACCCCATGGGAGCGGGCCAGGTCTACGAACTGCACAACGTCCGGATCCTGGCGCGGCGCATCCCCGCCATGGTGGTCGCCGGTGCGCTCTATGGCTTGCACTACGACATCCACGCGGCGCAGACGGGGATCGCGGGCACGCCTGAGGGCGATCGCATGCTTAGGGTGTACGCGCACGCCGAGAAGTACCCCAACGAGGTCGAGCATACGTACTCGTTCGTACAGATCCTGACCGCCTGCACGGCGTCCTTCGCTCACGGCGCCAACGACATCGGCAACTCGGTCGGTCCCTGGGCCGTCATCTACGCTGCCTGGTCCACGGGTGACGCGCAAGCCTCCAAGGCCGAGGTACCCTTGTGGCAGCTCGCCGTCCTCTCCGCGACGATCTCGCTCGGTCTTATCACCTACGGCTACAACATCATGAAGGGTAAGTCTGGGCCTCCGCTCTCAGTCCCCTAGCAAGTCGACATACCCCATTGCTGCGTACCTTATGTATATGAAGCGTCGGCTAACTTGACGATTTCCGTAATGCAGTCATGGGCAACAAGATCACCTACCATTCGCCCAGCAGGGGGTGCTCCATGGAGATGGGCGCCGCCATCACGGTCCTAATGTTTTCACAGTTCTCGCTGCCCGTGTCGACCTCGATGTGCATCACGGGCGCCACTGTCGGCGTCGGCCTCTGCAACGGGACCCTGAAAGCCGTCAACTTCCAGCGGGTCGGCCTTTTGCTGCTCGCGTGGATAATGACGATCCCCATAGCGGGCACCTTGGGGGGTGTACTTATGGGCTTGTTCGTCAATGCTCCTCATTTCGTTTGAGTATTGGGGGGACATAAACTTGTTAACGACAACTAGGAAAATGGGTTTGTGAACAATCGTAGAGGATTGTATTGATGACATCATATGAATGGTGTCGACATGGGATACAATTGTCCTATTTGGCAGACGGGTGTAAAATTGTATTGTATTGATGACTATATCTGGCCCCCCCTGATACCCCTGAATACAGCTATTATGCGGAGCATGTTCCTGGCCAGAATTGTTGACATACAACATATTGAGGTTCTAAAATACTGCATCGCGATTTTGGAGGATGTTCCCGCGCTGACGTTATGGAAAATTGACCTGTTTTGTACGATATGTGAGGAGAGCACAACGCCCCCGCCATGCTTGTGTTCTGGTAGATGGGGGGTTATAAGAAGATGTAAGTAGGCCAACTATATGCCGATGCATCGCGCCTCGCTGTGATGCCACTTCGACCCCCTCCGTCATCAACTCCAGGTGCAAGATTTCAGCGTCCGCTACGCCGATCCTCCAGCTCCTGATACAGGATTCGAAACAAAGAAGGAAGGCAAGGACCATATGGTCATGTTGGCATGGCAGCATGAGCACCAAGTCGGGCACTAACTATAACGGTTAAGACACCTCTGAAATGCCTAGCATCATCCTGTCCCTGCCATCGATAAATTAACGACGCCGTCTTGATTATTTAAGTCCTAACAACCTCAGCCTGTATCATTCGCTACCCAGTAAAGTGATATCATTAACGGCCGAATCCTCTTTATTTAGCTCCCATATTTTTTGTTATTGGACCCGAAGGTGGCTTGACTATTTTGGCCGGAACCAGCAAGTGTACGAATATTCCAAAGGTTTCGCGTATAGATTCCACGAAGACAACAATATAAGGAGCTATAATTGGTAGTACATCTGTGACGTATCTGTCAGGTGCCAAGGTGGAAGCTTCTAGATATAGGGGCTATACAGGGGTTATACAGGGGTGTTAGGTGTATATATAGGGCCCTTTTCCTCCCATATATTGGAAAAGAGCCAGGCGAGACTGGTCTAATATACTGTTACCCACCTGCGAGACTGCTTCTTCTAGCCTTTCACGCTGTTGCTCACCATTTTCTCTGACAGTATCAGAGGCTCTTCCAGGATACGTATCTCTCTAAGCTATGTATTTGAGGCACGCCCAGGGCCGCTGGGACGTCTGCTCAGTGTATACACTGTATAACAGCCAACACAGCCGAATATGGACGACTTTCAAGCTCAGGCCTGACCCTGTCCATCTCCTTCTATTCCCTATAGTTGCCAGACCGTCGCATTCGATTTCTCCGCAGCCGACCCACGTTGAGGTTCTTGCTGACGCCAGGACTACATTCCGTTCCCTGCGCCGTCCGCATCGGCACACCCCAGCTCCCTGAAGCACATCGCTGGAAGCTCGTGCCGTAGACACAGTTCCACGCTCCTTCATCAGTACAAGGCCCCTCCATGGTTCCCCGGGCGCTCCCAGTGCCACTCGGAGACGGGAGGCTGGTTGACGTTGGGCTGCCAATATCGCTGCCTGCGGCTGTTGACGACGATAGCGTAGAGCTTGCAGCCGCACTCGTTTTCTGAGTGTTGGTTGACGAGGCGGTCGACGTGACTGACTCAGTGGTCTACTTGGTGGGGAAAATGCCGCCGATACTAGATGGTGAAGAAGTCAGCTTGGTGATGGGGACCACTGTGAGGACGTCCGTAGGTAGCACCGCGTTCGTAGGATTTTCTAGAGTGAGAGCTTAGTAAGTAACCATCTTGAGGAAAAGATTAGAAGAAAAGATCCACTTCACAAATTACCTGTACAAATGGAACTGGAAAGTAACGAAGGCGATAGCCCTAAGGGCTGCCTAACAAACAATGCCAAGGCGACATTTGAATGAAGCCAGGGAATATTCGAATAGTACCAAAGATAATTTAAAGAATATTAGAAACGTATTTGGATAAAGAATATTCTATCAGCACTAACACCGCAAACTTCATGTTGTTATAATTAGCAGACCTCTACGGGGAATAAAGGGGCTGGTCACCAGTCGATGCCAGGTGATACCCAATTGTCAATTGTGCACCACGAAGGGGAGCATGGGTAGTGTGCGTTGGATGCTTTCGTGGCTCCCTTCCACATGGCCTATTCACTGCACCGCTTCACAGGCTAGTAATGAGACGCATAGCTAGTTATTTTTATTAGGTATTGATACCTGCTGTGTATAAACGATCCCAGTCTGTCGACCTGGTAATCTTTTTTGCTCTCTTCTATCAGACCCGGGAATTTTTGCCCGAATGCCAGACACCCCTATTTTCATCTCTCGTCGGATCATTAGGGCTCCCAAACGCCGTAAAATTTTCATTAACCGGACCTTCAGTTCCTGTAGCCCCTATCAAGGACGTTCTTATTAGGTTGCCTTATTCCTCCTTGTGATGAACACCTCCAAACCCTCCTGGACGACGAAGAACGTCGACTTCGCTCTCAGTTCCCTATTGGGGTGCACCAGTTCGAAGCGGAAATCTCTCAGCAGCCTAGGGACAACCTTGTTGATTTCCAGTAGTGCTAGGTTGCGGCCGATGCAGACATGACTGCCTCCACCAAACTGTAAATGAGTTAGCAACGGGTCAATAATGACTCGCATACGGGTCCATCAGGGAGCCTCTCATTCGCGTACCTGGAACATGTATCTCTCCATAACCTTGGCGTGCTCAGTGTCCTCGAGCCACCGCTCGGGGCGGTAGAAGTCGGCATCTTGGCCAAAAATTCGTTTATCCCTGTGCAACACCCATCCATTAACAGCGACGCGGGTGCCGCCCTGGAAGTGATGCCCTTCGATCTCGGCTCCCTCAGGGGGTATGTACCGGGTAATGTTCAAGCCAACAGCTGGTCGCACCCGCATGGCTTCCTTCAGGCAAGCTTGGAAGTATCGTAGGTTCTGTGCCTGCAGCCACTCAACGTTGCCAGAAGATGGAATAGTACCAGCTTCTACGGAAGCGTCTATCTCGGCCAGTAGGTTGGCATAGACGCGGGGCGCAGTGAGAACATGCCAGAAGAAGGATTGCATGGTCGAGGCGGTGGAATCAGAGCCAGCGAAACTGGAGATAGTTAGTCGGTCATGCCCTTGAGTCCCTTTCTTCCCATCGATTTGGGCGCCGCAGGAAACAGAATCACTTACATCGCACCATGAGCAACAGCAAACACGTCTCCCTCTCCAAACTTTTCCGGGTCCTTCAAGTGGCCTTTTATCAAGCTGGCGAGCAGATCTTCCCTGCCATCGCTGCTACCGCCCTTTCCTTCCTTCTCGATCTCGAACGGTCTTCGCTTGCTCATCTCCTCCTGCGCGATGCGCGTGATGAGCGAGTTGTTGGGATCGAGCGCGGGGATGAGCTTCGCGAGCGGGTTCCGGCGGAGCAGGTAGTCGAACTCGGGGACCTGGCCCACGACGCCGTTGTAGCGCTGCATGTCGTCAATGGTCTTGATGGCGCCCTCAACGTCGGCACCGGCGGCCAGGAACCCGAAGGAGCGCCCGAAGGCCACCTCGCCCAGCACGTCGAAGGCGAAGTAGTGCAGCCAGGCGCCGAGGTCCACAACGTGGCGCCCCGTCAGCTTCTCATAGCCCTTGGCCGTGCCCTGTCCTTTGCTGGCGTCCGGGCAGAACTCGCCCAGCCGCGCCACGAGCACCTCGATGGTGTCATCAATGAAGGGGCTTAGTTGGCGCATCGCCGCCATGCTGTACGGCACGTTGGCGACCTTCTTCTTCATGGCGTGCACGTCCTCGCGGATCTCCGTAAAGATGTCGGCGTTCTGCGGCGGCGGGAAGACGGCGTAGAAGTCGGTCTTGTAGAACCTCTTGCCGGCCGAAAGAATCGTGCGCGCCGCGGTTGGGGAGGAGATGGAAACCTCGTTGGGCGCGATCCGGACGATGGGTCCGTACCGCTGGTGCAGTTGGATGTGGTCATGATTCGTCTGCCCCTTTACCGTGGATATGACCTTCCAGAGGCGAGAGAACGAGGCGAGGAAAGGGCCTGGGTATCGTCGGAGTGGTGAGGCATAACGTTTATAGAGCACACGGAATATCAAGAAAACAGGAACTAGGACCGGCCAGCAAGCCTTGATGAAAACGAGAGCAGAGGAAATAAGCACTCGCGTCGGCGAGATGGTATTCTCGTCCGTCTCTAGTAAGGCGGCCATGTTCGGTCTGAGGTCGCTATAAGGCTGAGGGACTCAATGTAGCATGCAGGAGGGTCACACTCTATGTCGGTATCCGAGGGATGGGTTTAAATGGGCTTCACGCTATTCGATTTCGTTCTAAGGTTCCTATGATAGAATTGGTTGATGATCAAGGTGCTTACTTGTTCTGACAAATTGGTCGCTTCATATATCATTAATATAGTCGAGCTGGCATCCCGACGAAGGGACCCCTAATCTCAACTTTCGATATGTTGGTGTTTCCAATAATAGGATCGCACCTCTGCAAGGCTCGACATGGGTAAATGAAGTTGGCAGTGGGGGCATTGGCCCGCTTGACAAGCCACCCACGAGGACTCGAACTGATCGCACTGGCGATGATTCCTAAGATGCTATGGGTTCAGCCTATTAGCGAATTGCCGATGAACCCCTGACGTCGGCGGTGCGATGCATCGGCACCAAAGTGGAGCGCCACGGGAAGTGGAGCAGCTCTTGGAAAGTTGAGGCGCATGGCGTTGGAGAATGCGGGGGTTTGGTGGATATCACCTCAGCATGGCCGCGGGCTTGCGGCGAGAACAGTCTCGGCCATAGATATATTCCCATTTTCGCGCCGAGAACGCCGCGATAGCAGTGTGATGCAGCTCTCGAGTAGCTTCATCTCTTGGCACCTGTGTTATCCATTGGCCGTGTGTAGACCGAGCGTCTCCGCAGAGCCCCCTACGCCTATCAATTGTCGCATCCATATCAAGAGGACGACAGTTATCGTCTGAAAGATCGGCGAATCTCGGTATCACACATAATATATCAAGCAGCTCGCCACTGTCCGACGCGTCTAGGAGATCTCAACAATTTTAAGCGATCTGGAAACCTTTGCACTGCGGAGGGTCGCAATGCTTTCTTTCCCTGGCTTCGACCCTCACGGTATGTGGTGTTAGTCTTCCCGCTTCCTTGGCAGCTTCAACAATCCCATGCAGTCAAGCACATCGTATCACCTAGCCTATCACTCCTTGAGACACTAGAGGGATGCAGGCGTCACAGGTCGTCCCCTCCGCGTAGCTAAAGGCGGTGGATGAATGGATCAGCGGGAGTTTGGTCATCATGTAACATAAAAGGGGTCGTCCTCACCATGTGGGCCCGCGATCGACGCTACCCATGTCGTGGTAGAATAGCGAGTTAGTGCCGCTTTGAAGTGATTTCATCATGGCTGGGATATAAGCATCCTATAATGTAGTTGGGGATATGTCAGTCCAGGATTGCCCATGGGCCATATCGGATCTAGCATTAGGTTAGAAGATAGTACTGTAGCCGGCAGAGCGGAACGGTGGGTTTCATCCCTTAGCATAACCTCGCAGAATATAACAAAACCACTTCCGGGACTATACGACCAGCGGGGGGCCTGTTAGGTACGCCCACAATTTTGCAGAATCCACATCCTGCATGACGGAAGAATTATACCCCATGATGAAGGCAGTCGAAGAAGGGAAGTCCATCCGTTCCTTCATACCGAAGCCGCAGAGAAAGCGTTGTCGTACAACACATGACGCAGATCTAGTAGGAATCGTTTCTAAGTACTGTCTCGTATGGGCAGATCCTTAGCATGGTGCGGAAACCCACTCCGCAGTGATCCGAGGAAGCCACTTGGAGAAAAACGTATTACTTATGAGTTTTACCAATAAAAGCTTCATAGCGAACTATGTCAAGCTAGCCAAGATTCAGCTGGCATTTGACTCCAGATTCTATCACGTTACCTAGCAAAGAGGGACCATATTAGTACGCCAGGTGATACCTATCGTATTGGCAGATTTTCATATGCACAATATCATGGGGAGAGCGGTATTAGCGGACATGTCCACGATAGGCAATTTCAATTCCATACGGAATGCGCATTCACATGCCAAGTCAGCCATTGACAATTCGCACGCCAAGTGAGAGTCCTAAGCAGGGGCAGCTCTCTCAGTGCATCTAATGTACCCCAATTCCTGCCGTATTATATTGCCCTATAATTAGAGCACCAATCGGCATCGCTTCAGCTATGGAGTTTACGTCCAACCACATGTTCGTCTGCTGCAGAAAAGACCTAGGCTTCTATCAAAGACCTATTTGATAAGGACGAGGTGCACACCGGCCTACGACTCCGTCGCTTCCGCTGGAACCCCGTGGAATGTTCTCAGGGTAATCTGGTGCGTATGGTTACTTGACCTTAGGAATTCGGAACACCCCAGGAGAGAATGGGACGGGTATGATAGCCAATTATGCCGTCTCCTGCTTGAGCTTGATATTTGCAACGCACCGAATAATTTACATAATGGCAACTATCCCGAGTTAACGCAGAGGCTGCTCCGGTTCAGTTCTACTAATAGCTCTGAGAACGGCGCATCCATGTCCTAGCTTATACGGTGGAGAAGCCCATCGCTAAAACTATTCTTAGTTCCAGGCTCTGTGAGTGTAGATTGCAGATATATTGTTGTTACATTGCGCTGGTTCCCCCCCTCCGGGTTGTCTTCGGACTTCCCGCCACCAACAGCGACCTCCGGTGGTCTACCCTGGCAGCCCAGTAAGCGTTCCTAATTGCATTTGCATGATACTCTCTCAGTGTCATCTTGGCCTGTGAATTCCTTGCCTCAACTCCTGAAGGACATAGTTATAGTTCCGACGGTACCATTCCCCCCTTTCTTCTCTACCAGTTTGGTGTCCATGGACATACATGGCATACTCGATCTAGACACGTTGGGTCAGTATTCTGTATCCGATAGAGGGCGGGCAGGCGAAATTACGTCAAAAGATTAACGGTGGGCCATGATTTCCACTATCTACTGTGAAATAAATCGTTCAAAATTACTGGCCTTAATTATTATAGCATCTATTAAGGCAATTCGCCGGCTAGTAGCTAACGAGGGTTGTTGTAACCGATGTTTTTCTGCCGTTACGCAGATACTGTAAGGCGTGGGGCTAATGTTGGACTTGTGCGTTTCTCGTTCCTTTGAAAGTAACAGTGTGGATGATTTTTCAACCCTTTCTATCTTGTATCTTTGTCTTTTTAATTGATAAGAAGAAGGAAGAGAAGGGAGAGGGCCATGGATGTTTTCGATTATCTGCTAGGATGGTAAAGTCCGTCTGGTCGAATGGCAGGAACGATTACGAAGCGGTTGGTACAATTGCCGCAGAGATCATAACCCTGTTGACCACCGCTTGGTCCGGGCATTCTGGAAGGAGCATGCTGCTGCTAGCATCTTATAGGTCACATTGTCCTTGGTGTTGACTGTGGCATGGGTAAATTACCTTGTTAGTGACGCGGGGAGGACCAGTTTCAATAACCAGCTGTAGCCCGGCCTTGCTCAGATAAATATCATCGATCCACCATCACCATGACGGTGTGGGAGAGCAAGCCTTGACCAGCTAAACCTCATATCGACGCTGTGATTGAGACAGAGAAGCTAAATTAACCAGAAACAAACGAAACTAGATAGATTTCCATGTCTCCTATGGTGGGACGAAAGTGAATTTCATGATGTCTGTATCATCTTTCAAGTAGTTGATAACCGATACATCACAGGATAGAGGTCCTATCTGTCAGATTTTATATGTCAATCGCTTCACATAAGGCGATTTACCATGAGGATAGACGGTTAAAAAATAAAAAAAAATAAAAAATAAAATAAAATGAGAAATCAGACATACAGTTAATTATATGTGGGCATCTCAGATCACCGAAACTCCAAGGACATGTCAGCAAGGCTTTACATAAACCGTTCTGAAAAGTCTTGGGCTTTTAATCGTCTGAGATTACTGTATGAGAAGATTGTTATTTTCTTTATATCGCGTCATGGAAGCGAGGGTGTATAAGATGATATTGCCTGCTAAAGCAATAATAGTTCCGTTATTGCGCCATACCACATGTGATGGCCTGGCTTATAAGGACACTTACTGCCCTTTACCCGTCGGTACATAGCCGATCCATACTTCAGAAAGGCATCTTGAGCCATATAAAGAATGTCAATATAACTATAACCGTGACTATCACGTAAGTGCCAGACAAGCCCCAGCCACCCGTAAACATTACCAGAGGCAGAACCTCTGGTGTTAATAGGACCGTGAACAATACAGCATGGAAGCCCAGGTCTAATCCCTATAAGGCCTGTCCTACATGTTCTGTTGGGAAGAGCGTCCTTAGCGGAAGGGGAGTAGGACGTACCTACTAACACAAAGCATCATCTCCCAATTACCCAGGTAACAAAACATCTCCTATTACCTAGCTGCCAAATCTTTCATGTTTTTGGACGGCTTCTTCCTCTTCCAAGCAATATTTCCCAATGTAAACAAACCTCTTCTATTACTTAGCCGCTAAGAGGTTTACTCTGATCGGACGCGTTCTTCCCTTACATACTCACATATATGCACCACAACATAGACCATTCTTAAAGCAAGGACTGGCATTAGCACATTCATTTTGTTTTTGGGTGTCTGCTTCCCTCCGGTTAGTACATTGTATACTTCCTCTTTACCCCTGAAAATATCTCCATCTTCCTGCACCTGTACCATGAACCATAGGCGTCCTCACTTCGGTCGGGGTAGTACCCCCAGTCATTATGCTGCCAGCCAGACCAATCTCCACAAGAAAATCCGCTTAGATCAACCTGGCAGTGAAAGCAGTCTTCCCGCCAATGACCATCGGCAGCATGAAGATCAATCTAACGGACCTACTTCCCATTTTGCCCCGCCTTGCCTGCTTGCTGAATAGTCCATATGCGGGGTGCCGAGATGAACGCCTCCGAGCTTACCTTCTCATAATACTTTGACGTAATCCTACACGCCATGGTAACTTAACTAACCGAGTCCATAAAAGTTATGTTCAGACCATCATGCGATAACAGCATAACTTCATCACTATTACCTGCCGCCGCCACAGCCGAGTGCATACACCCTCTGTTAAACATCTATGCTGAGCTCCGCTCACCACTTCTTGGCCTCGCTACCGTCGGGAGGCAGCGTCTCGTACTTCTTGTCCTTGGCCTCGGCCCAGGACGTCGACAGCGAGGTGCCGTTGCTCTCGATGTAGCTCTTCATCATAGCGCGGCGCGTGTCATCGTCGGCGTTCTTGTAGATGGTCTGGAAGAACGAGTTGACGTCACCACCACCGTCCTTCTCCGCGTTGTCCTCGTCCTCGATCTTGTCCCAGTTCTTAGGTCCCTTCTTCGAGGACGTCGGGTATGCCGGTCCACTGCTGGTCGTCGCGGCGGGCTTGGGTTTGTTAGTGTCATCGGCTAGGGGAGCCGCTGCTGTCTTGGCCTTGGCGGGGCCGTCGACTTGCATGGCGTCGCCGGAAGGCTGGGCTGCAGTGTTTGTGCTAGAGGCGGTCTCTGATGTGCTAGAGTCCTTGGTGGCTGTCGGAGACTTCAATCCAGTTCGCAACTTCTCCAGCAGATCATCGTACCAACCCGTCTCATCACTGCCGACGCCCTTCAGTTGAAGGTCCTCAGGGCTCTCATACCTTTGCCACATTAGTACGTGGGACTCATAAGAAAAGCAGAACCAGACACGTACCCTAAGCCGGTGACGAAGTTGTAGAAGTGGCTGAAGGATGCGGCGGGCGAAGAGGCCAGCGCGAGGTTGTCGAAAACCTCGGAATTTTGTTTGCGCAACGTCGGCCACTTCCCGGGCGTCTCCTTCTTGAGGATGAGCTCGATCTTCATCGACTTGACGGTGTGCTTGGTCTCCTCGGGTTTGATCTTGTCATATAGGAAGAGTTGGACCCGGCCTGTGCGGGTGTTGGGGATGGGAGCCAGAGATACCTGAATCCGAAGTTAGCTCGGAATATAGTCAGGTCGGCGTAACGAGGTGGCTTACGCTGTCAGTCTGGGCATCAACCTTGAATTCGTCCTTGGGGACGTTCTTCACGAACAAGTCGACATTAAGCGTGGTGTCTGTCTGATAGTAACTCGATCGGATATCATCCTTCGCATGCAGAATACGGAACTCATTCCACAGCTTCTCCCATGCCTGTTTCTTGGATGTCTCGTCGCTTGTTTTGGGTGCAGGTGCGCCTTGACCAGCGTTCTTCTCTGCCGGGGTATCGTCCTCGTCCTCGCTGGTCTCCATCGCTGCGGGCTTCTCCTCTTTCTTCTTCTCGGGAAGCTCTTCGGGCGGATTCGGGTACTTCTCCGTGACGCCGACCTTCCTCCCGGGATCTCCGGGGGGCAGCTGCTCCAACTTCGTAAGAGCCTGCAGTCGCCACGTGAAGGCCTCGTTCTTCCACTGCGTCTCCTTGGTTCTGCCACTGCCCCCGCCCATTGCGGCCGCGAGCCCATCCTGCGCATTACTGTCGGGACGGGCGTTCGCGGCCTTGACCTCCTCGAGAGTGACGGCATAGTCGCCGTTGCCATTGACGCGGCCCGTCTGCCCGTCGTCCTCGGAGGCGCGGGCGCCCTCGCAGAGCCTGATGGCCCAGAAGGCGCAGATGTCGGCGTCGGCGTACCGCTTGAGGCGGAAGTAGGTGACGGCGCGGCGGATCTGGGCCTGGACCATCATGTCGCGGTTGGCGCGGTCGAAGGCGATGCGCAGCGCGCGCTCGGCGTCGTGCAGGGCGCGGTCGATGTCCCCCGTCCGCACGTAGGCCTTGGACCGCTCGAGCAGCCACAGCGGGGCGGGCTTCTCCTTGAGCGCCTCCGTCAGCTTCTCGATGCCTTCCTTGTACTTTCCGGCCGTGACGGCCTTGACGCCCTGGTCGGCGAGTACGGTCGCCGACGGCATGATTTCTGAGTGTGTGAAATGGAGATTTTGAGTTGTGCAGGAGGGTATCAAGTGGGAAAACTAAAAAAGTTATTCGGGTATGATAAGGTGTTTGTTTCTAAGACGCCAGTTAAAATAAAAAATTGCTGGTGAACGTGAAAATGGATGTGAAAGCACAAGGCGATACAGATCCGCACGGCAGGAGGCAGCAACTTGCTGTTTGTTGGTGGGGTAAGTAGAGGGAGCTCTGGAAGCTGCCATTGCATTCTTCCGGCTTTATTTTCGAAGGTGGGGGGCGGTGAAGACTGTTATGGGTGTCACTGGCCGCCGAAGATAGAGCTAAGTATCTATTCGGTAGGTAACCACAGTACGAACACTGACATTACTACATATACATATATAGATACGGTTCAAGCTCGAGCTGCAAACTAATTTGCCCCGAAATAAGGCGTTAGTATTCAAGATTATCATCTCTAGTAGTAAACACTATCTCATTAGACATTAGACACGACAGATATAAGTTAGTTTACAAACCGCCACCTATTAACCGTATACGTCGCATCAGACCACCGTCTCGTCCGGGTACTTTGTAGCGAACATGCCGAGCGCCTTCATGGTGAACGTGAACTTGTAGTTGGGGTACGAGATCATGCAGCTTTTGTTGAAGACGCCCTCGATGGCCTCCTGCTTCCACTCGCCGTTGGGCTGCTGGCGGTCCATGATGAGCTTGATACCCCTCCTTATTGGTTCCATGTCCGGATAGTCGGCTTTCATGAGGCCGATGAGCGCCCACGCCGTCATCACCACCTGCGAGCCCGTGGGGTGTTCCGTATAGACGCCCACTTCGCAAGACTGTACGATCTGTCAGGTTACCATACCGGAGACTAGGGGTGGAAATAGCAGTTGAGAGGAAATAAAAGCTTAGCTTACCTTGTAGCTCTCAGACCACCCCCCGTCTTCCCTCTGTTTCGAGAGCAGGAAATCGCAAGCTCTCTTGGAATGAGAGCTGTTCTCGTAGTGTTCCCCTATGCTGTGCAAGCTTTCCAGTGCGAACATCGTGGCGTAGGTAAAGCAGATGGCCCAATTGCCGTAGAACGAGCCATCCGGTCGCTGGTTCGACTTAATCCACTTGAGAGACCGCCCGATGAAGGCCTCGATCTCCTTTGCCCTGTACTGGGGCCAATACTTTCCAAACAGTTTCAGCGCTGTTATGACCGCCGTTGTGCACTCCACGTAGTCGTACTCGATCATGATATTCTCGAAGACCTCGGCCGCGTTGAGCATCTCCATCAGCGGGCTGCCTCGGGTGGGTTCATACGAGGAGCAGGCGCCCGACTTGTTCTGGTAGGTAAGAAGAGTGTCGACTGCGTCGAATAGCCGCTGGTCGCCTAATAGCTGTGGATACCCTGGCGTCTTCTGTAGAAGGATCACCGACTTCAGTGCCTCCGCGATGCAATCGCAGACAGCGTAGCCTTGGTCCCTCGTGCTGAAAGCCCAGGCTCCCTTGCGCTGCTGGCGGTAGCAGATATCCTGGTCTTTGCAGTTCTCACGGATCTGCTGCTCGTCCAGGAACTCCAGCGACTTAGTCAACATTGATCGCCAGCGCGGGTCCTGTTCGAGCCCAGCGTCGACGACAGCCTGGATCAAGAACGAGGTATCCCAGCACTGTACTCCGTTAGTACCGTTACAGAGCAGGCCCTCCGAATTGACCCAGATGGCATCTTCAAGGCGCTCGAGATGCCTCCGCACGGTGTACGAACCGGGCCCATCACGAATGTAGCATACGATCGTATTCATCGGGGCATTGACTGGAGCAAGATCGGCGAAATCGGTATTAGCGTCTTCCATATCGACCAGCTTGTTGACCCAATCTTCAGATTTGTCTGCGAGCCCTTTTGTCCGACAGTAAGGGTTCCAGATCTTGACGAAGAACCAGTTCAGCGTATTTAGCAACCAGGACTTCGGGTGGTAGTTGTCCCTAGGACAGATGGTGTTCCGGTTGCCGGCCCAGTCGATTTTTTCCCAGGGCTCGACGAACAGCTCCTGTCGCAGAGCGCGGATCACGTCCGTCTCCTCGCAAGTCCATTTCCTCGACCATATGTAGCTCATGGGTAGGAACACTTGTCGCATGTGGATCCACCACCTCCAGGGGGCAAAGGGCACCCAATCGGGCAGCAGCCATATCTCAGGGGGCACGGGGTTGACGATATCCCATTTGCAAATACCTAGCAGACTAAGCCAGAACTTAGCCCAATGTGGGCCGTGTGTAGCGCCACCGAGCTTGTGGAGCGTGCCTCGCGCCTTGACCATGACGGGGTGTTCGGGATCCACGCCGACGAGTCGTAGGACGGTGTAGTTCATCGAAGTCCCGAACACGGTGCTCTCGCCCTCGATATGCAAGCCCCAGCCTCCATCCTCGGGGTGTGCCCGCGCAAACAGGTAGTTCTTGATTTCGGTCGCGACATACCACGGAATAGCCGTCTTCGTTGCGTACCAGGTGAAGACTATGCCGGGCAACAGGAACATGGGACCGCCATATTCGCAGCCCCACTGTCCCGAGGGGAGTTGGAGCTTCTCGAAAAAGGTGAGACCATTGACGACAGCATCGAGGGGTTTCTTTGCTTTCGGTAGATCCGGTTGCTCCTTTTGACGTCGGATTAGACCGGACGTACTTCAATAAGGGGTATTTCCAACGAAAAGAGAAAAGGGGCATATCGCAGCATACCGTATCCAAGCCCAGGTAGTATTTATCAGCGATGCTCTGTGGCCACTTCTTGGCAGCTTCATCTTCTTCTAGGTAATGCCAGGTGTGTCGACCATTCTCATCCAGCATGCGCCATCGCGTGCGATCGGTCTTGTCCTCGAGCTTTGGTCGCTTCGTTTCGGTGCTGCTGAAGTCGTCTCCGCTAGCTCGCTTCCTCGCCGTGCCGTTGCCATTGGACTGTGCGAAGCCATTGGCCTTCGCCATAATTCCAGAACGTGTCGTCACCATTTCTATTGAAAGTTACGGAAGGTTTTGCAATGTCGCACAAAAAATTAGTTGAATGGTCGGGGTGGCAGAAGACGCCCTCGTAAGTTGTGTGCAGAGACGGTGAGCTAACGTTGCTGCAGTCGACAGATTTAAGAGTGGCCTGACGCCAAGCATCTTAGAGCATTCTTCAGTGGGGGTTAGTGCGGTCAGTAGTCTCGCCGCTAACCTCCACTCTGGTACAAATCCGGTCTAATTAGTCTCCGAACGGCAAACTCGACTACGTTAAAATACTTAAAAGTTAATACTACGGTGTTAGGAGTAATTTTAAAAACACTGCTAGGTATGTGGGCCACGAGGCCCACCTAGTAATAACCCACCTTGGATTAACGTATTTTACTAGTACTTTGCAGTAATCCCTTTACTTCTGATTCTCATTATTAATATTGGAAGCTATACGCAATATATATACAGCAAATAATGGGCGTTGCAATTGTTATAGTGACGGCTGAAGATTGCAGCTTATGGGATAATACAGAGTATATATTCTAATGTCTTGTATAACCGCCCTGAACGTTTATAACGGCCTGATAACGCATAGGCATTTCCCTAATCAGGTCCAATAACCACTTTTTAGGAACCGCTTTCCAGGCTTCCTTAACGTATTTGCGAAAATTATCGTATAAAGGCTTTTCTTTAAGTTCCCATTTATCTTCAATATAATCTTTTATCCAGTTCCATACGGCCTCGATTAGGTTAAGGTCGGGCGAATATAAAGGCCAGGCCATAACGAGGATATAGCGATCGATTAGCTTTTGCTTCGAAACTTTTGCTACATAACCCGGGGCGCCGTTATATATAAATATAAGGTTATGGCGATAAAGATACCACCTGTTAATTTGAAGCTATCCGTCGATCATGGGAATTGTATGCTTTTGATACGTTTCGGCGTTAATTTTACTCCAGTCCTTTTCCCAGAAAAGCTTAGGCCCTTTACCCGTTGTACCGGAAAAGCAACCTTAAAACATTTAACCCCTTTTCCGTTAATATCTTTTCACGGTATACGTTTTGTCCCATTTTTCGCTTACGCGGCGTATTACGTATTATTTTCGGTAATATCTCCTTATTATCCATATTTTGTCGGACTATATAATACGGCACCAATCTTTAAAGGTTCAGTTAACGTATTCGAAAGCCTAAGTAAACCATTTTTGCTTATTAGTTTCGGACAAAGGTAACTTGCAGCAAGCAACACGACGCCGAAATCCGAGGCGGCGAAAAATTTCCCGAATAATGTATATCCCGAAGGCGCCTATAAATAACCGTTAGGAAAGCTTAAGCCAGCTTATTCGGCGGTTAGCTTTCGAAGCGCATACGAATTTAACCAGCTTTTTCTTTTATTTTTCGCTTATATTGCGGGGGCGGCCTTTACGAAATTTCGGAACGGCTTGGGCAATTATATAGGCGTTTTATATCTGTGATTTAATAAAGCCGGTAACGTTTTTAATCTGCTTATAACTTATACGGGCGTTTAAGTATAAAGTTCATATTCGTTCGCGTTATTCGGTAATAAGGTGTGACGGCACTGGCAGCTGGAGCACGTTAGACCCTACTTTTGTACAGCTGATAGCAGCGTAGCCTTTGGCTTATTTAGGTTTGCCGCATAAATGGCCATTTTTTTTTCTTTTTCCTTTTTTTCTTTATCTTAAAATTTTTGTTTATAGCTTGCTAATAAACTAACGTTTTGTTATATATAATAGCCGTAACATTATTTTAAGGTTACCATTATCGCTGGACCGAGCAATTAATAAATACGGTATCGTTAAACCGGGCGATTAATAAAAACTATTTCGCTGGCTTAGCGATTAACAAATAAAGTACCCTACCGTCGAGGCACAACGATATAAAACAACGTACAAGACCAGACCTGGCGGGCATAAGGATTTGCCTGCTAGGAAGGTTCGGGTATGCAAAAGACGATATACATCCGGACCTGACCCGAAAACTTGCCTACGGAGGTATTAGAATACCAGACCCGACCGACCGGCAGATGGCAACATGCCGAAGATAAAAAGATCAAAAAGATTCGCGCCTGCCTGCGGAAGCATTAAAATACCAGACCCCAAAATCCAGACCCGACCGACCGGCAGATGGCGACATGCCGAAGATAAGAAAATTAAGAAGACTCGCGCCTGCTTACGGAGGCATTAATTCCCGACCCCGACTAACGGCCGCGACCTCCATTACGCGCGCCCGGCCACGATTTAATACGCCGCGTTTACGATCACTCGCGCCCGGCTATATTATCCCGTTAATCGCCGCGTTCTCGACCATACGCGCCCGGCCTTAAAAAACGGTAAACTTAATAACTTGGAAATTTTGATAAGGTGATAACAAAATATTAAAAGCAAAGGTAGTAAGGAAAAAACGGTACGACCGGTCGATTAAATAACTAACTAACTTTTAACTTAAATACTTTCTTTCCGTTCGTATACAAATTTTTAAAAAGGGGTAATGTAACGGTACTGGCAGCTGGGGCACGTTAGACCCCACTTTTGTACAGCTAATGGCAGCGCAGCCCTTGGCCTATTTAGGTCTGCCGCATAAGTGGCCATTTTCTTCCTTTTTCCTTCCCTTTTTCACCTTGGAATCTTTGTCTATAGCTTGCCAATAAACCAGCGTTCTGCTGCATACAATGGCCGTGACATAAGGTGCTTAGTATAAAAGTTTTTCGGGCGCTTAAAGCGTACAGTAGTTGTCGGAAGGGCTTCGGTAGCTTTCATATTAATTAATGATAAAAAAAAACCCGTTATTTTGTAACGAAAAGCTTCAATTCGGGCTTTTATCGGGGTTGGAAACGCGTTACAATTGTTGTTATATATAGATGGCTAGCCCATATAAAAGCTATACCTAATTTAGGTAGCGTGGTTACTAGCGCGGCCCGTAGCTATATAAAAGTATTTTAAAACTTTTGCCTGATACCGTAATAATGCAACAACTACAACGCTAAAAGAGCTGAAATTGTTAGCTAGCAGGGGGTGCGCTACCACCCATATACAGAAAGATTCCGTCTAATCAGAATATATATGTTCCGTGTCTAAACTACTTCAAAGATCAGTACGCGTTGTAAAAGCGTACGTAACTAGCTAATTAATATAACAAAACTGGTATTCCTTATATTTAAGAATTAAAGTTTTATTCGTTTAAACTACGTTATTATTAAGTAATTAGTTATTATTAAATCAATATAAATTATATATTAATAATAATTACTTATCTATTTTAATAAATATAATAATAATCGTATTAATAAAGTTAGTAATTATTTAAAATAATTTTAAAAATTTAACAAATTTTAAGATTAAATTTAAAACCAAGATTAAAAATATAATTTATAAAATTAGATTAATTTTAATTAAAATCTTTTATACTTGTTAAATTTATATCGCTCGATATATTTATTTTATTTAATAAACGATTTTGTTTATAAATATAACTACTTATCTTATTTTTTAAAAGAATTATATAAATCGAAAAAGTTAATTCAACGCATTATTTATTAAATATTGTGAAATAATAATTAAAAATAAATAAATTTATATAGGGTCTAATAGATTTAAGCCTTATTTTCTAGGCTGAGCTAAATACAAAGAAAATTATTACACGATATAATTTATACAATAGATATTATACCGAGTGTTTTCGAACCCGATAACTAATTAATAGATTTTACGATTAAAAAACGTTAACTTATATATAACAAAATTTTTACGAATTAATAATAATAATATAATAATATTTAAAAACTCGAAATATTTGCTTAATAATAATTCTATACGAAAAAATCTTCTTAAAGAATTTTATAATAATTATAACGTATTACATTAGTAAACGGTTTAAACCAGTAAGCGGACCGTTTTTTAGCATTTTATAAAAATAAATCCAAATAATATAACGTTCCACACCACTTCACCGAATGTACTACCTCACCGGATGGTTTTTAGCACTCCGCAGCAACAAATTCAAATAACTTAATAATAATATATTGCATTAATTCAAATTAATCGGATTCTTTTTCGCTAAACGTATTTATAACTTCGTCATAAGTACGCATATTATGCCCGGGCTTGCCGTAAACGCTATATTTCCGTTTCTTAATCTTAACCCTTTTACGATAACCTTTTTTAGCTGCTATTAGCTGCATTTTTTTACTACCTCTTTCTTTTTGGGTTAAAAAAGTTTATCCTTTTTATATAATAAGTATTTTTTCTTTTTAAAAACGTTTATTTTTAATTTTACGACGTTTACTTAAAATATAATTTATTTCGCGTAATTAAACGTTTTTTTTAAAAAAAACGGGTTTATATAATAACAATATATTACCTTTTATATAAAATTAACCGATTTAAGTATTTTTATTAACGAATTACCTTGATAATTTTTAATCCTTCTTTATAAATATCGTCTTTATTTTATTACTTGACGGATATTTTTAGGAATTTTCGTAAAAGGTAAAATAAAACCGGCGGAAGTTAACGGGAAAACGGTCGGCGTAAATATAACTAAAAAAAAAAAAAATTTAATTCGAAAAAAAGGGTATTAAAATTAAATAAAACAAAACTAACTTTTACGATATCAGATTTAATATTATCGGATATTATAGTAACTTGGAACGTATCGTAAAAGCTGGCGAAAAAATCTCTTTTAGTAATATAAGTATAATAATATTATATTAGGTTTTCGATATACCGCAAATAAACGCGTTTTAAAATAAATAAATAAAATACGTTAAAAAGTTCAAACCGGTACGAAAAATACGCGGGTATATAAAACGTAATAATGTTATTATTAGCGCAATATTTTTCGAATTTTATTAAATAATAACTTTCGTAACCGTCGAAAATAAAAAAACCTTTCGAACTTTTCGTACGCGTCCAAATATATTTGTTAAAATGCTAAATTTATTTTAAACCTAATTTATTTATTATCTAACTATTATTATTTAATACGATTTTTTAATTAGCTAGCAATAAATTATTATAATATTAAAACTTAAAATAATGTTTTCCTGCCATAATAATAACGGTATAACCTAATCTTAAAAATTAATAACCTAAATAATTATAACTTATTCTTTATTTTTTTATTACATTTATTTAAGTTTTTTACGTTTTTCGGAATTAATAATTATTATATCCGTTACCATAAAAAGCCCTATCAAAAATTTAGTTTTATCGAAATTATAAATATCCTTTTTTACGATACCGTATTTCGTAATTATAACCCGAACAAATTTAAATTATTTACGAAATACCTTTAAATTTTCGGATAAAACCGGTTAATAATTAATTTTCCGATTTAAACGCGTTTAAATTTTTTCTTACCGTTTAACAAATTTCAACGCCCAGTTAATTCCGATACGATTTATAACGCGTTAAGCCAGCAATATATTGGCCATATCTTTAATATACTGAAACCGGATAAAAAATATTCGTATATTTAAATTAAGAATTCGATCGATAATCGATTTTTCTTTGGTCGGTTTCAACTTTCGCGAATTTAAAATAATATCGGTTTAGGAAAATTTACTACAATATTATTTATTGAATTGGGACGGGGAGAATCAGTCCTGATCAGTACATAATCGAAGAGCGTATCACGAGTGAACCCAGGGTACAAGAGATAATAAAAGCAACGTAAACTATATTCTGGTATTAAGACCAGTATAAAGCAAATTATAAAAGATAAATAGTGATGTTCTCGGGGTTAAGCCCGGCGAAAAGGACCGCTAAAAATATATAAAGGTTGTTAATTAATCGATTAATTAGGCTATATATCCGACCTTATACCTTGCTCCATTTTAACCTTCCTTTTATAAGATAAAATTATCCTTAATTTATCTTAAAAAATAATTAAATAAAAATTTAACGTAATTAACTTCCAACTTCATAAAATATATATAAAATTTATTAATTAATTTAGTTAACGCTTACGTAATTTATTTTCCAACTTTTTTAGCTTAGGATTTTATCTTTTACGTTTAGCCAAATCCTTACGTTATTTAGCTTTTTTTTTTTTCCTTTTAAGCTTTATCCTTTTTTTTTTTGCTTAACGATTAAGGCCTTATATTTGGGCTAACCAGGTTAATTTTAAAGAAAATATGGTTTTAATCGTTATGTTATTATTTTATAAATATTTCCTACCCATTTATACGGTATATTATACCGGCCCTTTACCATTACTTATATTCGTTAATTACTTACGGCCGGTCAAGGTTTATACTTTAGCTTAAAAATAGGTTTAGAAAGTTATATCGGTAATATGTTTTTTGAACGAATAGGTTATAAAGGAAGTATCGGAATTACGGTAATTCGTAAAATTAACTTTTTAAAATTATCTTTTTTTTAATTAAAAAAAATTAAACTTAATTATTAAATATTTTTAAAATTTAAAGCTTTACTAGTATTTAGCTTTTTATTGTTATCGCTAAACGGAAATAAAGATTTATTAGATTATAATCTTACGGGTTTCGGGATATCGTTTTTCCTTAATTTAAATCCAAAATACCCTTTAATTATTTTTTTCATATTATTTTATATAACGATCTCCTTAAATAATACAAACTTACTTTATTAACCTAAATCGTAAATAATAAAATAAAACGCGTAAGTAACCCATAAACTATAAGTCCAAGATATATTCTGGGATGGTATATTAACGATCGCTATACGTATAGACGGGTTACTAAAAGCTAAATCCTTCCAAGTTTTTCGATATTTTTGCAGAAATAATTTAATACGCTTTTTGGACGGGTAAATATTAAAAAGTATAATAGTTCCTTTTAATCGGATATATAATATACCAACCTAATAACTTTTTTTTTTGTTACCGATTAATATCTTAACTTAAACAATAAATTAAATAAATTCAAAATTATAGGCCCGGACCGTTTTCTTTATTTCATTAGGAATAATAATAACCTAACCTTTATTAATTACCCTTCCGGCTTCTGGAATAACGGCCATAATTCCGGATAGAACATTTATAATAATTATTTAAATAATAACAGTAAAATATTAAAATCGTAAATATTTCCCGTTTTACATAATTATAAAGGTTTACCATAATCCGGTCGATATCGCATTATTTCAAAGTTTATTAAACCATAAAAAAAATAAAATGGCCTTTCGTTATAAACGGGTACCAACTTTATTATATAAAGTAATAGGAACAAACCGATCAAAATATAACTCCGGAAGTAATATTATAAAAAAATAAAGGTTGCAACTTCCATTATATATTTTGCGTAATATACGGTTTATATTCTCGATATCCTATATAAATATATTAACGGATTAACTAAAATCTCCAGAATATAATATATTTAACTTTTTAAATCCTTCGTTTTCACTTTATATAATACGCTTTTTAAACGATAATATTATAACTAATACTGGGTTAATCTGGGTATATAAATACGACTAAAATAATATATAATAATTAAAGGTAATAATAATAATAAATAAAGATAATATATAATATGCAGGTATATATAAATATAAATATATTTATATCTGGATATAAATATGTAAAAATATAAATAAGTTATAAATATCGAATTATATAAATATAAAAATTCGTTAAAAAGTAATAGCAAATTATACGCGTAATTAATTAGGTACATATAAAGCTAATATATTAAATTTTGTCATAAAAAACGTATACGTTAAAGAAATTCCTAATAATTTTATTTAATATTATATAAAAAAGGATATAATCGTTAGTACGTTTCTTCAATCAATTATGTAATTATTTCTATACTTATACTTTTTTTGTAACCTTTTTCCCATAAACCATACCAATTTTTCCTTCTCGATTATATTTATTCTTAAAACTTAACATATACCTAAACATATATATAATTATTCCCGTCGTTCTAATTAGCCTATTATAAATTTCCGTAAATTATTAAACCGATATAGTACCCAAAATTCTCGTAAAAATATAAACCCAGGTAAACTTATCGACCTCATAAAAAAGTTATCCATTAAAAAATAATCCGGACCAGGTAATAAATTATCAGGTTTTAATAATAACAAACCCGTCGATCGCAGGATTAAGCAAAATATACGTAAATTCGAATATATCTTTACTTAATATCGTAAAATCCTAACTATATTAAATATAATTATATTTTTTAAATTTACAACTTATCGTACCGATAAAACCTTAATTATTAATCGGAATATTAAGCCTTTATATAACCCTAATAATATCCACAAATTTTAAAATTTAATATATCGCCGGGCATCTATTTATAAATTAACTTTTTCCTTTTAATATAAATTCCGTAATATAATATTTAATCAAAATACTTTATTACCTAAAATATCGGTTATAAATAAATTACGACTTTTTAAACTTTAACCCTTTTAATATATATTGCCGTTAATCGAAGTAACAAAAAATCCAATACCCAGCCTAATTCTAAATATTATTAAGCAAATAACCGGTAGCTACCGATTAATATCGATCGTACCTTTACCTTCTAAAATGTCCCAACCTCGTAACATTATTTCGGGGTCTTTATTAACGGCATCGACAATTCCAATAAATCCGCGTATTATTAATCGGCTCCCTAAATTATTTTTAAGTATTAAAATATTACGCTTTTTTAACCTTTAAATCGGGCGTTAACGAAAATTAATTTAATTCTAAAATAATCAAAATATTATATATTACGTAACGCTTAAATATATTAAAGTAAATACTTTTTATCCCTTATAATATTTTTAATAAATTCTTATTAATTAATACAAAATATTCGGGGTTATATTTATTAGCTTAGTCGGCGGTCCAGCTACCGGTTAATATATACGATAACGAATTAAAAGTAAAAACTTTTAAGTAGTTACAAATATTTAATTTAATATAATCGTTATATTTTAAAACGAAAATAAAAAATTACCGTTTTATTTTATATATGTCGAAATATTTCGGGCCGGGCTTACGGATCCTTTTATATCTTTATTTGCCAAAAACTCTCGGTATATTATTAACTTATTTATTCAAATTTTCGAAATACTTAATATTATTCCGTACAAATTATACGAACGATAATATAAAATATTAAAGTAGCCCGATTAATATAATATATACCTATTTTTTAGGTATTAATCGATTCCGGAATTTCATAAAAGATTTTATAATAATTATATCGAATTTATCGAAAGTTATAATTATACTTTTCGGAATAATCGGTTCGAAAACCTTGAAGTAAATTATAAACGGTTACTATAAATCAAAAAAAATATTCGTAATAACATTTATCTAATTATAAAAACATTCGATAAAAATTAATTTCGAAATAAAATTAAAAAATATATCTCGAATCCTTAATACCGAACAAATATAATTAAACGTATTAATTATAAATAAAATATAATAAATATTGTATAAAATAATAATAAATAAAATAATAATAAAACGTAATAAAGCTTTTATATTTTAATTTTTCGTAATTAATCGCGTTAATTTTTTCCGTTTTCTTAATCCGCTTATTTTACGGTATATCACTATCATTTATAATTATGTAATTTTCGAATCAACCATTAAATATCTACACCTTAATATTTATTTTTACGAATTTTAAAACTTTAAGCTACTAATCTTTTAATAATTTAACATTAATAATATTAAAAATATCCGATATTTTATCGTTAAATTAATCGGTAAACGGTTTCGTTTAATCGTTTTTTTATAAATTAATCGGCTTTTAATATCCTTTTTCGTTTTTTATAAATTATTTTAATTTATTAATAAAAAAAATCCTTTATAATTTCGTTCCATTAATCTTTTTTAAATAATAAATACTTAAACTAATAATATTACTAATTAAATACAGGCTAATTTAACGATATTTAAACTTTATATCTTTAAACATATTTATATATTAAAACGTATCGTATAATAATACCAGGTCGTTTATTTCTAAAAATTTATTTTTTATCCTATTTTTATCTCTTTAATTTACCAATTTGGCAACCTTACGACGCTAATTAACAATAACTTTAATAATCTTAATTACGTCCTTAACTTTTTTTTTAAAAACCGAATTCTTTAAATAATCAAATCTTTTTTCGGAATATTAAAATCTTATATCATAATTCTCTATATCGGCAAAATTATCTCGATCGGTAAAAACGCTTTTTATTCGTACAGCAATTTATACGGGCTTAAACCGTAACTTTTTACAATAATATTATCGGCGAAAACCATCTTAAGCAAAAGTTTAACCCATTTTTTGCCGGTACCATTTATCGCTTTTATTAAAACTTTAATAATCGAAACGTATCCTTTTTTAACCAGGCTTTATCGTTAAACGGCATACGTAATTCCGACCTTTCGCTAAATTCCGAATATATTGCAGGTTTTAATTATTTCGCCCTTATTTTTAAAACTACCATTTATTTTAATTTTAATCGGAATACCGTATCGGTAAAAAATATATTTATTTAAAAACTTTTTAATCGTTATTAACGTAACAAATCGTAAAATTCTAACTTTTAAATAATTAGATAATTCGCACTTTATTTCGACCGTAACCTTATAACCGTTATCGTTAAGCATAAATTAAATATCGATTACTTAAATAACAATTATATTAATAAATTACGAAAAACCGTAACTTTTTTCAAACCGTCGATCAACTGCCTTTTAATATTTTACATACGCCCGTACTACCTTCTAAACATAACCAAACAATTCGCGCTAATAATAAAAAACTGTTATATAACGATAAATCGAATTTCGTTCCTTATAACCATAATCCTTATAATATTACCTAATTACCGTAAATCGCTTTCGTTCAATATCGACAACTTTACGGCTACCGTATCGCTTATCCGCCTTACGTTATAAAATACCGTCCTAGATATAATACTTTAAAGTTTCGGCTTTAAAAACGGCTGTTTTTATTAAAACTTTATATAAACAATTAGGAAAATTTAATATTATAAAAAACTTAACGTACTCTTATAACTCCTTAAACCAGTTCCTAATAAAAAGTCCTTATTTATCCGTTTTAATAAAAGTTAAAATTATATTAATTAAAATAAAATTAAACCGAATAACGTTTAACTGGATATTAATAAAATTATTAACTTTTTCTTCCTATTAATCGTTCAATACGTTAAAAACTTTAGGCAACTTTCGAAATAAATTATTAACGGTTAAATTTTTCTTATTAAAAATATATTTAATTTCGAAATCGAACATTTTTATTTAAACGATCCAATAAATAAATACGGTTCCAGGCAAAAAGTTTAAAAAATCATTAATTTAAACCATTAATACCTTAACGTCCATTTTTAACATAAATCGAATTCCGTAAATATAATTTCGGAATTTCCTTACAACTTTAAAAATAATTCGATATTTTAATTTATTAATATCATAATTTAACTTAATACCTTTTTAGGTACTACTTTTAAAACGCGCGGAATATTCGATACCATTAATTATTTAACCAAAAATACCTTTAAAACCGTTTTTATTTGCATTTATTTTTATAATAATTTTGCTTATAATAAAATTATAATCCAAAATAATTAAGATTAGGATAATAATAATCGCTTTCTTTATATTTTCTATAATACGGTTTTAATTAAATCTTTAAACGAAAAATTAATTTTTCCGAAATAAACGTATAAAAAGTTCGGTTTTAATAACGAAATATATAACGAAAATCCGGTAATAAATAACGATACCCAAAAAACTTTAACCTCCAAAACATTTTTATATAACGGAATTTCTAAAATCTTTTTTACCTTAATTATATCCGGTCGCCGTTTATTCGTTCCATAAAAAAATCCAACTATAACAATTATTTCCTAATACCATTAAAACTTCTTTATATTAATCGATATACCAATAAATTCGTAATTAATAAAAATTTTATCTATATTAATAATATGCTCATATATAAATCGCCGAATCCTTAAAAAAATCTTTTCGTTATTATATTTTATTTTTAAGCCCTTAATACCGACGTTATTAATAAATAACCGGGTAATATCGAGCATCAAATCGTTAAAAATCCTTCCTACTATGCAGCAAAAATAAGCCATAAAGTTAATAAACCTTATAAACATATTAATATATGTGAAAATTTTTAAAAGTATTGCGAAAGTAATAAAATCTTGATTAACAAAGGCTAATATAACCTAATCGTAACCGGAAAAAAAAATCCATTAAGATAACTAACGAACATATAACAAAATCCGTAAAAAATTCGTCGTAATTTTCTAACATAAAAATATTTCGCAAAATAATAATATTTAATTTGATAACAAAATTAATTAATCGTAAACTACCATCTTTTTTCTTAACAAAAAACTAGGCATTTTTGTACGCGGCATAAAATTATTCGAATATCTTTCGTTAAATACATATTCGTAATACCTTTATTAGCTTATTTTTAAAATTAACAAATATTATTATGCCCTTAATTTACCATGCTTTATAAGGAATTATCCGGATCTTATAATCTAATATAACGTTCGATTTAATTTTGCTATAATTTTGCCAATCCCAAACTAAAATAACCTTTTTGCAAAAAAGTATTTTTTTAAATAAGGCCTTTTTAATACGATTAAATTTATTACCAAATTAATTAAAAACAACCTTAACCTTTTCTTTAATAAGTCGGGTATTTTATAGCATAATAATAAACCTAAAAAACAAAGTAATTAATAATATACCAAATTTATCAAATTTATTTTCGCTTTAATTAATAACTTCTTAAACTTTTTTAAATTTTTAAATTTTTTAATCCGGATTTCCGGATAATATTAATCCGTTTAATAATATATTATCGACTAAAATTACCTTTTTCCATTTCGGCTTATATATTATGTTAATTTATACGGTCCGATTATTATTAATCTTTTATTACATCTTATCCTATAATATTTTATATAAAACGTATATAAATTCCTTATTATTAAATTAACTTAAAATAATATCTCCGGGTTCCAGCTTATTACTTATAACCTCCTAAATTATCTTAAGGTTTTAATTAATATATATATTATTAATTAAGAAAACGTAAAAACTTATAACGTATTCATCCGTATTTTCGCTTATAAACTTACTTTCGCTAATAAAGCGGCTTACTATTTTACCGGCTACTTTTTTTTAAGTTCCTTATTAATACGGATATTACGTATAACTTTTTTAATAAAAATTAAAGGAATAATAATTTTTAACGGGCCAAACTTTAAGGTTTTTTTTATGACGTCCGGATCTATATTTAACGTTATTTTCGATTTAGCTATAAAGTTAAATCCTAATATTAATAATTATATAACGTAATAATTATTAACGATAAATAAAAAAATAATAATTAATCGGTTAATTAACCAAATAAGTACCTCGGTAATACCCTCGAACGGAATCCTTTTTTAAAAATTAAAGCTTATAAACGATACGCGTATTTATTTTATAACTAATCCATATTACTTAACGTATAACGTAACGATAACGTTAAACTTAGCTCCGGTATCGATAACTTTATTAATCAGATTTTCGCCGTTTCCATAACCTATTATAATTATTAATTTAAATAACGGAATAATATATTTAACTGGGCTACATTATTAAATTAATAAAACTTTGGCTTTTTTTTAACTTTTTATTTTATAACCGATATTTATATTAAAAATCCTAAAAGATTTTTTTACTTTTAAAGTTTCCGTTCCTTATATTTTAGCTTTGGTTATTTTAATCGTTTCCGTATTTTTACGACCAAGTACCTCCAAAGTTTTAATAGCCATAAAGTTTTTAAAAACTTTTCCGAAATCTAGGCAAACTTTAATTAATTCGGACCAAATAATTTTAAATTTTTTTTTAAAGTTTTTTCGGATTTTTTTTTTCCAGAATTTAATTATATATTTATCGATCAGGCCTTTATAAATAAAGGTATTATTTATTTAAATAATATTCTTTATTTCAAAAATATTAATATTTATTTAAAAAATATTATTTATTTAAACGCTAACTTTTATATTATAAAATGCAAATTTTTTGAATATTAAGTTATTATTGTTAATTTCGTATTTAATTTTTTTTTTTTATACCTTTAAAATTATTTTCTTTATTTTTGGATCGTTTGGTTATTATAACGTTAATAAGTACCGCTAGCTAATTAAAGTTGTTAATTTTTAAAGCTCGGATTTCCTTTAAATAACGGGTATTTTTGTTTTTAACGGGGTTGCTTTAAAGTTATTCGCGTAAAAATGCTTTTTTATAAAACGGTCCTTTTTTATAATTAACGAAATATATTATGTTAATTTCGGTTATTTTAATTTAATTAATATCGGAATTTTGTTAATTTGGTTGTAAAATCGTAATATATTTTTAAAGTTTAATTTAATTAATAATATCCGGGTTAAAGTTAATTAATTAATTATTAACGCCTCGGAAAATATTGTTTCGCCGATTAAAATATTATATCTTTTCTTTAAATCGGGTAAGGAAGGTTAATGAATTATGGATTTATTTTAAAATTTTTTTCTAAATTAAGATTTGTTACTTGATCGCCTAATTTTTTAAAATTTAAAGGAATTAAATTATGCCTAAGGTAACCCTATTTTTTAAGGCTTTAAGGAAAATAGTATAACCGTCGTCGGCAAATAAGATTAATCCGGTAATTTTTATGTTAACAAATAAGCGGCATTTTTACATATTATATTTAGGTTTTTGGCAAAATTAATAAATACCTTAATTAAAATTATTAAATCGTTTATTACGACTTTAATAATTACTTCGGTAACCTTCTTAACTTCGATATTTACCTTATTTATAATAAAGATTTAATCGATTAAACTTATCCGGCTAGAAACTAATTGCATTAATCGACGGGTCGGTATCATAATGGCATATTTAAGGTACCTTCTGTTTTGGCGGAACGTAATATTATAATATCCGGGTTATTTTTTGGTTCTTTATTTCTTTTTTGAAAATCTCGAAGTTTTGAATTTATCGGGCTTGGTTAATTTTTAAATCCTGTAACGCGTTTATAATTTCCGATATTTGATTAATCCGGCTCGATAATAATTATCGTAAACGGGGATTTTCTGGTCGTAATTATTTGGGCTCGTAGGCTGAATAAAACCGATCCTTATTTTTTTATTCGATATCGAAACGGACGCTTTCGTATTATTACTTACGTTTTTTATATTTAAAAAGTATAACCTTGTTTATGGTTTAGCTTTTAATTAATATAAAAGCCTTATCGTAAGTTATCGCGTATAGGTCCTTAAGTTATATATTCGAATTGTTGATAATTTTTTCGAAATAACCGGTTAATAATCTTTTTAATAAATTTTTAATATATTTATTTTTGCTAATTAATTATTTTTTTTGCCTAGCTTTTTCTAAGACGTTTTTTTAATGGCATATTTTAGGTAGTAATCGTAAACCTGATTAAGGTTATTTCGTTAAGCTTATTTAGTTAAAGTTTTTAATCGATCCTTAATAGTTTAAATTTGCTTTAAGTTTTATAGTTTAAAAGTTTTCAAAACGATTTTAACTACGTTATTTTATTTAGTTACTTTATTAATAACTATTTTAATTCGGTCCTTTATATTATTATTATCGGTCCAGAATAATAATTCGGCAAATATTTTAAATTCCGTAAACTTATATTTTTTATATAATCGAATAATTTTTTTAACTTAATTAATAATTTCGGTTTTTAAAAAGTAAAGGTCCGGATAGGTGAACGGATTTGGAAAAATTATAATAAACGAAAGCTTATTTATAATAAAAGTAAGGAAATCGTATTCGGATTAATTAGTTTATCCGAAAGGTATAACGTTCGGTATAAGTATTGCAAATTTTATAAATAATTTTAAAAAGTTCTGGATTAATATAATTTTTTATCTTTTCGGTATTTCGATAATAATTTTAAAGATTATTTATATGCTTAAATCCTTAACAAATTCTGGAAATCCGATCGGATTATTATTATTTCGGGGTTCAGTTTTATTAAGCTTATTATCGTAAAAGTTTTTTGTTAATCGGTATTAGGCAGTCGTATTTAAAGTAAAGTTTTAATTTTTCGTAAAATTAAAAAGTTTTAATATTAAAAGTAATTTATGTTATAATTAAAATTTAAATAACAATTTTAAAAAGTTTCGATAGGTTTTTGGAAAACTTATTAAAACTTATTTTAAATTAATTAATATTATTAATCCTCGAATTACTTAAGTTATAAGGTATTATTCTAATAGGGGTATATTTAGGCATAACGTAAATAATTATCCGTAATAATTATTTTAAGTACATTTTTTTTTATCGGATTTAAAAAGTAAATAACCTTTTTTTTTAATCGTTTAAATAACCTTATTTTAATTAATGCTATATCGCTGGTTATTTAACCGCAATTTTTTCAACTTATTAATTAATATTTTTATTATTAACCTAAACGCCATAATATTTAAATTTAATAAAAGAAATAAATCCTAAATAATACCGCCTAATAATAACCAGATAAAATGTTACCCGATTAATGCCAAAAAGGTCCAAAATATATCGCGTAACGTTTTTTTCCTAATTCTTGCATTATGTTAGGGAACGTTATTTTTTTTTCGGTATTTTCTTTTTTTATATAAAATAAATAATTTTATAACCTTAATTTTTTTTTTTATATTTGTTATTTTATTTATATCGTTAATTTTATCGTCGTTGTATTTGTTTTAATTAATCCAAATTTTAATAGTTACGTTGCTAGCGACGTAATTTTGGCTTTTTTAGCCTTTATTAATCAAATTTTATAGTTTATTTTGTTACGTAATCTTCTTGTTAATACGTATAGTATTTTAAATTGTATAATCGGTTTAGAATTTAGGTAATTAATTTAGGTTCCGATACCGGTTACCGTCCGCGCTTATGCTTTTTTACCGTTTTCCGAATAAAGCTATATCTTTAGGTAAAGTATCGTACTTAAATAGTTTAATAGTTTTTTTATTAATCGGAAAAGGGTTACGTCGTTATCGTAATTATTAATCGTTTACCGCAAGTCGTTATTAAATTTGTATAATCGTAATCGTAATCGTAATCGTAATTACGTTTTTGATCAAAACCTTATCCTTTTTGTCTTATAATCGGAAATCGAGAGTTACCTTGATAATTAATTAAAGTTAATTTCCTTTCCTTGGCAGCTAGATAAATTAAAACGGGGAAAATTAATCCTAATTAATGCATAATCGAAAAATATGTTACGAATAAGCTTAGGGTTTAAGAGATAATAAAAGCAACGCAAATTATATTCTGGTATTAAGACCAATATAAAGCAAACTATGAAAGATAAGTGGTGATGTTCTCGGGGTTGAGCCCGGCGAAAAGGACCGCTAGAAATACATAAGGGCTGCTAACTAACCGATTAGTCAGGCCATGTGTCCGACCCTGCACCCTGCTTCATTTTATTATTTAATGTAAATTAAGGTAGTTTATATATAAAACTAAATGTTATATAATTAAATTTTGGGTTTCGTTTTTTAGCCTAAATAATTAAGTTCATTCGTACGTTTTTTATAAACCGTTCCATATTACTAATAATAAAAAACGGATAATTAAAGTTAAATAATTAAAATATACTAAAAGTTATCCGGTAAGGTGATGTATTCGGTAAGGTGGTATGGGACGTTAACTATAATATATTAAATTAATTTAAATTAATCGGAATTTTTTTTCGCTAAACGTATTTATAGCTTTTTTATAAATACGCGTATTATATCCGGGTTTGCCGTAAACGTTATATTTTCGTTCTTTAATTTTAACCTTTTTATAACGATTACTTTTAGCCGTTATTAGTTGTAAATTTTTATCACCTTTTTTTTCGGTTAAAAAAGTTTATTCTTTTTATATAATAAATATTTCTTCCTTTTAAAAACGTTCATTGTTAATTTTCTAACGTTGGCTTAAAATGTAATTCGTTTTGCGTAATTAAACATTTTTTTTTAAAAAAAAAAGCGATTTCGTATAAAGATAATAAATTAACTTTTAATAAAGAATTAGCCGATTCGATAATTTTATTAACCTATTACCGTACTAATTTTTAAAAGTTTTTAATAAATGACGTTTTTACCTTATATTTTATAAATATTTTTAACAATCTTTACGAACGGAAAACGAATGGAACCGGCAAAGGTTAACGGGAAAATAATCGGCATAAATATAATTAAAAAATGTCGAATTCAGAAAAAACGTTATTAAAATTGAATAAAATAAAGTTAATTTTCGTGAATTTAAATTTAATATTATCGGATATTATAGCAATTTTAAACGCGTTATAAAAGCCGGCAAAATATTTTTTTGGTAATATAAATATAATAACGTCATATTAAATTTTCGATATATAATAAATAAATACATTTTAAAATAAAACAATAAAATACGTTAAAAGATTAAAGCCGATACGAAAAATACATAAATATATAAAACGTAATAATATCGTAATTTACGTAATATTTTTCGAATTTTATTGAATAATAACTTTTATACCCGTTAAAGATAAAAAAACGTTTCGAGTCTTTTATATACGTTCGAATATATGTATTAAAATATTAAATTAAATTAAATTTAATATAATTATTATCCAGCTATTATAATTTAATACGACCTTTTAATTAATCATTTATAATAAATGATCTTAGTATTAGAATTTAAAATAATTCTTTATTATTATAATAATAAATAATAATATAACTTAACCTTGAAAATTAATAACTTAAATAATTATAACTTGTTTCTTATTTTTTTATTATACTTATTTAAAATTTTTAAGTTTTTCGGTATTTATAATTAATATATTTGTTATTATAATATTTTTATTAAAAATCTAGTTTTATCGAAATTCTAAATATCTTTTTTCGCGATACCGTATTTTGTAATAATAACTTAATTAAGTTCGAATTATTTACGAAATATTTTTAAATTTTCGAATAAAACCTATTAATAATTGATTTTTTTTATAGCTATTTAATAAATTTCGACGTCCCGTTAACTTTAACGCGTTTTGTAACATATTAAATAAGCAATAACTTCGTTATATTATTAATATATTAAAGCTTGATAAAAAACGTTTACGTATTTAAGTTAAGAATTTAATGCATGATCGATTTCTTTTCGATCGTCGTTAATTTTTATAAAAGAAAAATAATATTAGTTTGGACGTATTTATCGTATTATCGGGCTTTTAAGGTCGTTAAAGTAATTTTATATATAAAATTAAATTTCGTATAACTAAATTTTAAAGTTCGTTTTTTAACTTAAATAATTAAATTTATTTTCATTTACTTAATAAATCGTTCTATATTATTAATAAAAAAATAGACAATTAAGAATAAATAAGTAAAGTATTTACAAAATTGATCCGCTTACTAGTTTAAACCGTTTAATAGTATAGCACGTTATACTGAATATATAATAACGCAAAAATTAAAAGGTAAATATACCGCAAAGCAAAAATAACAGTTTATTAAATCAAATAACGAATTATTATTAACATTACAAACTTCGAAAAAGACTCTAAATATATAAATACGTTATATTTCTTACTAACGAACATTTAAACTTTATTTAAACTATTTTTTTACACCGCGAAAAAGAAATATTAAATATAATATTTCGATATCTTTTAAATACTTTAATAAATTAGAATAAAATCTTTTTATAATAATTTAAATACGACATTAAAATTTTAAAAAATTATTAACTGCGAAAAATACTTTAATCGTTTCCGCTTAATATTAAACTTAAGCTTTTAATACCGTATACCCAGGCTTACAACAAAAATACAAATCGTTTACAAGATATCATTAAAAAAACAAACGATTATAATATAAAATAACGCTAAATTATTTTCGTTTTTAATCGTATACAGTTTTAAAGCAGTAATATATATAGCCGTATTCTTTAATGCTTTTTTTAACAAAGTTTATATAAAATTTATTATATTAATTTAACGTATAAAATCTATATTATAATACTTAATCGAAAACCTTACTAAGCTTATCTACAAATATATGATTATATAACTTATATTATAATAATTACTGTTATAAAAAATTTAAAATATATATTAACTTCTTTATCGGTTATTAATTTATAAATATTTTCAAAATTTGAAACCTGTAAATTAAAAAGATTATTATTATTCGAAACGTATAATTTAGAGTAGAAGCTACGGTTTTAAATGATATTAAAAATTTAAAAAGCATTTTTTTACGTTATAAGAAACGAATTACAAAAATTATTTTGATAAATAAAACTACTTAATTAAGTATAACGTGTCATATAAGCGAGCGTAATATATAAATAAACGCAACACTTTATAGCACCTTATAACAATAAATTTAAATAATTTAATAGTAACATATTGCATTAATTGAAATTAATCGGATTTTCTTTCGTTAAACGTATTTATAACATTTTTATAAATACGCGTATTATATCCACGTTTGCTGTGAACGTTACACTTCCGTTCCTTAATTTTAACCCTTTTGTAATAATTATTTTTAATTGTTATTAATCATATTTTTTTATTACTCTTTTTTTTGGGCTAAAACAACTTATCTTTTTTATATAATAAATATTCCTTTTTCTTAAAAACGTTTATTTTTAACTTTCCGACGTTTATTTAAAATATAGGTCGTTTTACGTAATTAAACGCTTTTTTAAAAAAAGAGTAACTTTATATAATAATAATATAAAACGTTTTAATACGAAAATAATTATTTTAAATATTTTTATTAGCAAATTACTTTAATAATTTTTAATTCTTTTATAAATATTATGTTTATTTTATTGCTTTACGGATATTTTTAAAGTTTTTACGGAAGGTAAAATAAAACCGGTGGAAGTTAACGGGAAAATGGTCGGCGTAAATATAATTAAATAAATTTTAATTTCGAAAAGAACGTTATTAAAATCGAATAAAATAAGGCCAGCTTTTACGAATTTAAATTTAATATTAGAGAACGTTATAGTATTTTTAAATACGTTATAAACGCCGGCAAAAAAATCTTTTTTAGCAATATAAATATAATAACGTTATAATAAATTTCAAATATATAATAAATAAATACGTTTTAAAATAAAAAGACAAAATATATTAGGGGATTAAAATTAATACGAAGAATACGTAGATATATAAAACGTAATAATATCGTAATTAATATGATATTTTTCGAATTTTATCGAATAATAACTTTCGTAACCGTCGAAAATAAAAAAACGTTTCGAATTTTCTGTACGCGTTTAAATATATTTATTAAAATATTAAATTTATTTAAAATTTTATTTATTAATTATTAACTTCTTATTATTTATTATAATTTTTAATTAATTATTAATAATAAATTATTACGATATTAAAAATTTAAATAAGTTTTTACTATAATAATAAATAATAATTTAATTTAATTTTAAATTAATAACTTAAATAATTACAATTTACTTTTTATATTTTATTACGTTTATTTGAATTCTTTACGTTTTTCGGTATTAATAATTATTATATTTATTATTATAAAAAACTTTATTAAAAATTTAATCTCGTCGAAGTTATAAATATTCTTTTGTGCGATACCGTATTTTGTAATTATAACCTAAATAAGTTCGAATTATTTACGAAACTTTTTTTAATTTTCGGATAAAATCCGTTCATAATTAATTTTTCGATCTAAACGTATTTAGAATTTCTTTTGCCGTTTAATAAAGTTCGACGTCTAATTAACTTTAACGCGTTCCGTAACGCGTCAAGTAAATAATATATTAGCTATATTTTTACTATATTAAAGCCAGATAAAAAACGTTTACGTATTTAAGTTAAAAATTAATTAATAATCGATTTTCTTTCGGTTAGTATTAATTTCCATAAATTAAAAATAATATCGGTTTAAACGTATTTACCAGTAAAATGTATATTAAAGTAAAAAATAAAATTTTATAAATAAAACCAAGCTTTTTATAATTAAGTTTCGAGTTTCGTTTTTTGCCTAAATAATTAGATTTATTCTTATTTCTTTTTTAAGACGTTCTATAATGTTAATATTAAAAAATTATTACGGTCACTTATATATTAGGCTTACTTATATAGCACATTATAATTATTTAAATATATATATATATATTTTAAAAAAGTTAAATATTTAAACGTAATAATGTAGTTGTCGATTAAATAAACAAAATAAGTTTAAAATAATATATAAGTTGAAAAAAGCGGACGAAATAAAAAAAGTAAACTTATTTATATTGAATTAATTACGTTTATATAACCGTTATATTCGAACTATTGCCGTTTTTTAAACAATTATTTCTATTTATATTTATTTTAATAATTATTACGGCTATTACGGTTTCAAAAATTAAAAAATATAACCTTGGACCTTTATTATAGTATTTAACTTAAAATAACGATAAAAGATAGAAGTATTTTATAAATCAAAAATGTAAACGCCTTACATATTCCGTATTATAAAAACATTATTAAAAGGAATTATAAAATTTAAAGAGCCGTATTTATAGTTAAAGAATTAACCTATTTTATAATTTTATTTAACAATCGGCCGGTATTTTACGGGAGTTTAAAGAATATAATGATCCGAAATACGTATTATCTTAATCGAAAAGGTTTTAATACGAAAAAAAAATAATAACATTTTTAAATTGTAAATCGGGTATATAAACGTAACCTACCACTACCGTTATAAGGTTAAAAAAAACTAAACACATACACGTTATATAAATTATTTCGTAAAGCGAAAAGGTTTACTTATGAAATTAAAAATTAATCTTATATTATAAAACAGTCTTAAAGTATATATATATATATAATAAACATAATTAGTTACGAAGATGTAAAATACGATTTATTATATAAAGTAATTAATAATATAAAAAGGTTAATAATAGTATTTATGGATTTATTTTAGTTCAGAAAGTATTTTAAGGTTTAATTATTATTACGGTTAAATTCGATTTAAAAATCAAGAAATATAATATCATAAACGTTTTAGTGAACGCGGATTTACCTTATAAAAATGTATATAAATGTAACAAAATATTTGTAATTAAAAAGGTATTATATAAATTACGAAAACTACTTTCGTTATAATAAAAGGATTTTATTAAACGGTTAAAAAATTAGAACTTTATTTCGTTTTTTATAAACGATATTATTACGGTATATTGTTAAAAATAAAATTAAGGCTTTATCCATTAATTAATTTAATAAAGATGAAAATAATATACCTTTATAAAAGATAAGAATTTATAAGAACTTTCTAATAACGAAATATTTAAAATAAAATTAAAAAAGATCTAGCTGTTTTAATCCCATTTTATAAATAGATTAATTAACTTAATTCTTAAAAAGATTTAAATCACTTTTAAAATACGTTAAGTACGGCCGTTGAATTATTACCGTATTTTAATTTAATTTATTTAAGTTTTATTAATAAATATAAAAAAATCGATTATAGTTTATATATTAAAAATAATATATAACTTAATATACCTTTCGTAATATCTGGAATTTACCCGATTTAATTTATGTTTTAACAATGTATATTATATAGCTGTCGATCGAATTACATTATGTTTAATCGAAATTAAAGAGTAAACGTTATAATTCGAAAATAAAGATTTGTTAATGTAACGGCTATAAGCTTAATTAATTATTAAACCTAGTTATACGGTTTATGTTGATAATAATATCGTGGGAATTTAAGTAATAAGGTAATAATTACGTCTGGTAATAACAGGTAACCGTAAGTAATTTGGGTAACTAATTATTATTACAAACTGGTATTATTTAAGTTATAAAAATAATAAACGTATATATTTTAATCGAGATCCGTTTAAATCCGTTTATATTTTCGGATTTATATCGTATAAACAAATTAGATTTGTATAAATACGAAAATTTTATCGGATCTATATTTTCTAAATACATAAATTCTTTTTAGATCCGGAAATCCGTCCGGATTTATATTACGTAATTTAAAATCTTGCGTCGGAATTAAACTATTTAATTTCCGACGGTTTATTAATAAGTTCAGCTTATTTGGTTATAATACGATCTTTCTTTTTTTAAGATCTTTGCTTTTAAAGATTGATTATTTGTTACGTTTATTTAGTAAGTAACTTCTCATTTTATATATTACCTTTTTTTTAGATTATTTTATTCGTTATGCCTAACCGCGGTAATAAATAAAAACATCGTAAGCGTCTTAATTAAGACGGAAAACGAAAATCCTTAGCCTTTTTTATTTAACGGAAAAGTTTCGAGGCTATACCTTATTTTTCGTATTTCAAAAAATAAGAAAAAGGACGTTATAATAAAAAACGCGGTTCGTTATAGGAACTGTATCTTAAAAAAACGGAATTACGATAATACGGGCGTACTTTTTAATTTTTTACGTAATATTACTTAAAAAATAAAACGTTTAAAGTAAAAAGAAAAAAAAATTTACCCAAGAAACGGTTATTCCGATTATATAAAAAAAAAGTAATTCTACGTTTTTAGCAATTAGGTTAACAGCGATAATTTTTTCGTATTAAAGGAATCAAAATAGTAAATTACGAGCTTTAGTTTTTAGATGAATTAAAGAAGTAGGAAAAATTGGAAACCGAAACGGTTACGTGGGCCGCGTAAATTGTTTAATTTATAAAGTAATCGATTAATTTGTAACCTTAAAGAATTAATTAAGCGTTATTAAGTAACTTAAATTAAAATACTTTTAATTCTATCTGTTTCGTCGTTATTAGTAAAAACCTTTTAAAAGGCGTTAAATGTTTATAAATTTTTTATAAGTTTTTAAGTATTTTCGGAATTTAAATAATCTTTTTATTTAATTAAGTATTAAATAAATCTCTTTTATTTCCGTATATTTAAAATTCTTTTTATTTTATGAATTAGTACGTTTTTTAAATTCCTTTTTCGCTTTATATTAACTTTAATCGTATCCGTTATTAATTCGAATAAAGAAATATAAAAAACAGGATAAACTTTAACTTTCGATAGTAATTCTAATTCGTAATTATTTTTTAAAACTTTTTTAATAATTTCATATAAATTAATATATTTAAAATTAAATTTTTTACGATGCTGTTAAATTTTAAAATCTTTATTAATTAGCTAAATTATTTTCCTTTTTAAAAAAGTTAATTATTTTAACTTTTTTTAGTTATAATATTTATTTATTTGGTCACGTACAAATTTAAGTTTTGCTATTATTTTGATGTTAAAATTACTTTAACGTTAATTAATTTTTCGTATAGACTTTTGTAAATCTTTGATGTAAAACTAAAATTAATAATTATTAACCTCGGTTTAATACTTTTATAGTAATTAATATTAGAACTTAGTTATATAATTAACAACTTTTTAATTTAATAGTTTTATTTGTAATTAACGTAATATCGTAAATACGTTTTTAACGTTTAATTAATTTTTTCCGTTTATTCGTTTGTTTACGATTTTAATATATTAAATAATTTATAATTTAATTTAAGTTAAATTATTAATCTTTGTAAAAACTTTAAAATAAAAGTTAAATTTTTATTTAATATAATTTTCGTTAAAAGTTTATAAATATTTAAAATATATTTAAGAAAAATATATGCAAGTTATTTTATATTAATATTTTCGTTATAAGATAGAAAAGAAAATTCGTAAATCGATCGATAATTACGAAGATATTATGATAATATATTTTATAACTGGGTTTTGATATAAAGAGCTTAATAATAAAGTTAAATATAATTAAATTTTATAGTTATTTTTAATTAATAATAGTTATAATTTTCCGTAAGGTTTATGTCGTTATGTTTTTATTTTGGCGTAAATGTCGTATTATCATATTATTTTTTGTTCGGTTAATGTTATTTTAAGAAAGGAATATATTTGTTATAGATATTTTAAGATTTTGTAAATCTTTAAATATTTATACAATTAATATTTATATATATTTCGTAATAAGTTTATTTAAAATATTTTTAATACTTAGATTTTATTTGTTTGTTATTTTTTAAGTAAGTTATCGTTATATTGTTATACATATTAATATATATTAATTAAAATTCTTTATATTATAATTGTTTGTTATTATCGTAAATATTTCTTAGGTGTTATATTAAAAATTGTTTATTATATTTTAGCCTGAAGTTTTTTTAGGTTAAATCGTTTATTAAAAATATTTATATTACTATTTTTTAATTCTTTGCGTTAAAAAATAAGGTAATCGAATTTAGAAAGATATTTTACGTAGCGTAATTATTTTCCGATTAATTTTCGTATTATAAAGAAATATATAATAATTATCTATTTTGTATATATTTTGATTGAATATATATTACTTTGAAAATAATATTTAAATTCCTTCAAAACGTTAACAATAAATAGAATTTTTTTTATTATATATAAAGTAATTTAATCCGGGTTTATATAACTTATAGAAGTATAATGTAATAAAATGAAAATTTTTTTTAATTTTTTCGATATCCGATTATTATTTTTAAGATATAATTTCAAATGTTACTTTTTAATTTAACTGGTTGCTTTAAGTCGTATATAATATATATTGGTTTATTAATTAAGATATTTTTATTTTATTAAAAGGCTTTTTTATTTTTTTAGTACTTATTTAAATTATTTTTTTTGTAAGCTTTATTAATAACATAATTATTTTATTAAAGTTACGTATAAATTTCTTATAATAATTCACGAATTCAAAAAATATTTATATTTTTTTACGTTAATAAGCCTTATTTATTTTGTTAATTATTACAAACTTTTTAACGTTTATTTTAATATATCTTAAGCTAATAATATATTTTAAATATTTTATTTTCTGTAAATAAAAAGTACCTTTTTAACGTTGATTAAAAAATTAATATTTTATAAATCTTTGTTTTTATTTTTTAAATAAATTAAGATATTTTTAATTAATATAAAACGAAAATATCCAAATAATTTTATAATACGTAATTAATTATTTGCTAAAACGTTGCCGGTACGTCTATAGGTTTAAAAGATATAATAAAATATTCGAAAAATCCGTATTTAGTTTTAAAACTATTTTTCCGCCATTATTTTACTTAATTCGTATTTAATTATGTTTTTTTAAGTTTAAAAATATAAATTATTCTATTTCATATAAGCGATCTTTTATTCCGGTAATTAATGGCAATAAGGTTTTATTTTTCTAATAGTAATATTACTAAGTTATTTATAATCGATAACGAATTATAGTTCTTTATTTTTTTTTCTTGCTACGAAAAATATTAAGTATTTTCTAATAATTTAAAACGTTATATATGGCCTTTGTTTAGCTTATTTTCGTGGTAATCACGTAATCCTTTTAATTTTATCTAATTTATATTTTAAATGGGATGAAAAATAATCGTTTTATTATTCTTAAAAAATCATTTTATAGTTTTATTCGTTATAAAGTTATAAATTTGTTGTAAGTGTTTTTAAAATAATTCTTTATACATATAATATTTTGGTAATATTTTAATTATTTATTCCCATAATCTTTTAGGCTTTAATACCAAGTCGTTAATTATTTATCGAAATAGTACGTTAAGGTTCATAATAATATGCCCTATTATTTTAATATATTTTTTATTTATTACATATTTTATCCCTCTAAGTAATAAGGTTTTTATCGGACTTTTATGCCTATATTTTTTAATTGTAATAATCGAATATTAAAATTTCACGTTATTTATATTTTACGTATTAATAAAAAATAAAACGAAGTTTATTTCGCTAATCCTTTAATCCATAGCTGGATTATATTATTTTAAATATAATAATCCGAAAATTATGTTGTAATTCTTTATTGAAATAATGTCGAAATCAATAATCTTTTTTTTCGATAAAAGCTTTATAATAATTAATTTCGTATTTAATTTATTCATTATCGTAATTAAATATCTAACTTTCGATATTCCCGATTTCGTAAAAACCTTATTTTATTTTATTATAATAATTATAATTTATTTAATATATTTAAAACGATATAATTTGTTTATATAGATTCGTAATTTATTATTATAATAAAAATTTTTTAATTCGTATTTATATCATATAGTTCTTTTTCTGCCGCTTTTATTACGTATAAAGCTTTGTTAAGATATTACTATTTACTTTTATTCTTCTTATTAATTTAAGGCTTTTTTATAAGTAACGTTAATTTTTTAAGTTATTTTTAAACCAGGTAATTCATTTTAAATGTTATTTATTTAACTTTTATAATTATTATAAATATTTATCTTGTTGGCGTAACGTAATTTTTAAAGAGGCAATTTGCTTTTGAAAAGCTTTTTTAATAATGTATTTTAGTGTTTGCATTTGACTTCCGTAAAATGAAAATTTTTTTTTAAAAAAGCGCTTTATTTTATTAGGTTTTCGGTAAACGTTAATTAAAATTATAAATTCGTAATTAATCTTTTGGTGTTGTTTCTTTATTATTTTTTAAATCAATGTTTTTTAGGTTTAATAATCGTATTAATCGTAATAATAATAGAGGTTTTTTATAAAGCCATTTTTTTTGTTTAATTATTAAATGCTATTAATTAGTCGATCTCGTTTTAGGTCCTTATTTTTCGCAAGTATCGGTACCATTTTTAATTTTTCGAGTTATCGTTTATTTAATTATCAAAATTAAATTTTTCTTACCATATTTGCATAATTCGTTATACGATATATTGTTTATAATTTTCGTACGCTCTGTAGTAATATAGTTTGCAATTAACGCTGTAAAGCTTTCTGTACCGATTAAGCTTTCTTAAATATAAATTCTCGTTTTATCTTTAATATTTTTTCGTTTAAACGTTAAATATTACTTAATCGTTTTTTTTTCTGTCGTTATTATAACTAAAAAAGTAAATTAACTTTTTAAGTTTTTTTTATTTTTTATACTTTTAAAGTTAGTTTATAAAGATTAACTTAAAAAAAATAACATTTTTAATTATTATTTAAAATAAGTTTTTAATTTCTTTTTTTTAATTCCTATCATATTTCTAGTAAAAGGTTAAAATTATTTTAACCGCAAATTATATTAATCGTTTTTTATTACTAGTTTTTTTCGGTTATTAGCTTCTAGAAGTTAAAGTTTATTTTTATAGTTTTTTTTACCTTTTATATTATCGTACGATATATTTTTATTTTCCGCAATTACAATAGATAATTAAGCTTTCTTTAAATTACATAATTCTTACTTTTATAACTCGTAAATAAATTCCGTAAAAAGTTAAAAATAAATTACGTTTCCTTTTTTAATTAGCTTTAAAGTAGCTTAATTTCGTAATAAAATATTCTTTTTTTTATCCTTTTTTAAATTGTCGATTATTAATTTTTACGACTTTAGTAATATATTTATTAAAGCTTATAATCCGGTTTTCTTTAATTAATTTATTTTAAACGTTTTTTAAATCCTTTATAAAATATATTAATTGTGACGGCAGCTACCAGGATCAAACCGTGAGGCTGGCAATCGTTATATGGGGTTAACAGCTGCCACATAAACTAGCCATCTGCCATACAGAAAGTAGGGACATTTATAGATTTTTACGCCTTTTGTAACTTTACCTTTTTTTTTTTTTCCTTTAGCTTAAAATTTTCATTTATAACGTTAATAAATTAGCTATTATACTATATAACCTTTTTTTTACGTAACCGAAATAATCCAGGTATTAAAATTATCGTATTATAATTTAAATTAAGTTTCCGTTACCAAAAAAACTTTTCGTATTTTTACTTTTAAGCCCGGCAAAAATTAAAATATTTATGATTTTATCTTTAAATTTAACGCTTTTATTTAAAAAGCTAAAATTACCGAAAACAAATAAAAACAAGTTTTATAAAAACATATTTTTCCAAACCTCGACCTATACCTTCTTAAAAATAACCGCAATCTCAACGTTATTTACGAAAAGTTTTATAACCGCATTACTATAACCGCTTATAATAACCAACTTACCTATAAAAAACGCTAATAAAAACGTAAGCCCCGATTATATAACCCGGATAATAATAAACCGAAAAATAAAAATAAAAAACCCCGTTTAAATAATAATTCCGATAAATCGAAAGTTTTAAATAATACCGGTAAACCTTTATTAAAAACCGAAATTCTGTTTTTTAAAAGGTTAATATATATTTTAACTATAATAAAACGGAATATAAAGCTAATAATTACCTTAATAAAAAAAAGATAGTTATAAAAAAAATATAATTTGTTTAATTCCGACAAATTAAAAAAAGAATAAAATCGTCGGAAAGTTTTTCGATACTCCTCCTTATATTAACAATAACGAAAAATAAATAACTCCAAAAAATACAAAAATTTTATCAAAATTATACAAATCCAAGTAAATAAAATTAACTTACGTATTATTACTTTTTGTAATTTCGAAATATAAACCTAACTTTTCGTTAAACTTTTTTTCGCTAAATAAACGAAAAAGTAATTATTACATTCGTATTATCCGGCTAAAAAAATTAATTTAATTATAAGATTACCGAAAATAAATTACCGGCTAAATAAAAACCCAAATAATTATAATATTCGAAATTACCGAATAACGTTTTCCCGATCAAATTTTTTAAATTATAAATATTAAATATACCATTTTTATCGGGTTTAATTGAATAAAAAAATATAATTTATTATTAAACTATAAAAACAAAAATATTATTTAACCCGATAACTTTTTAACTTTAACCAAGTTCTTATTAATAATTAAACTTCCAGCCCGATACCTGTTAAAGGGGTACGTCGATCCTAAAATTCAAAAAAACATTAACCGATATAACCGCATTATAAAAAAAGTCGATAAATAATACCAAATTTTTTAACGTTTATAAAAAAAACCCCGAAAATAACCTTATATTAATACCCGTACCCGTATCTATTATTTCGTTAAATATATTAAATAAAAAAAATATACCAAACATATATAATATCAAATTAATTATATACGATACCAAGCTAATTATTTCCGCGATAAGAATCGTTAAAAATAATGTAATTATCGCCTTATTAACGAACAAATTAAAAACCGACCCCCGTACGGAACGATAAAACAAATTTCCGTTACTTTAAAAAATTATTCCTTTTAAAAATAAAAAATCAAACGTTATAACGTTAACCGTTTTATAAAAATAAAAAATATATAACGGCCAAAAAATTTCTTTTCCCAAAAATAAAAATCCGAAACATATAAAACGAATCCGGAAATTTTTACCAAAACCTTTCGCTTATTTAAAAAAAAATTTTCGAAAAAAAAAACTAATATTTTCCTAAACTTTTAACCTAACCATAACTTAATTTTAAAACTTAACCGGCCGATACCCACCTTTAAACCCCTTACGTATCAAACGTTTATTTAATACCTTCCCTTAAAAAAAAAATAATAAACACATTATTAAAAATAACCTTTATTAAACCATATATACGAAAAAATGCCGTTTTAATCCTATTTACTTCAAAATTTTATTCGTCGAAACGCCGGTTTTATATTAATTATTATTAAAAAAAATTAACATTTAAAAAATCGCCTTATTTTAATCTCTTTACTTAACGGTATTATATTTAATTATCGAAATACTAAACGTTTTACTAAAATCGATATTATCTAAACGTTTTATAAATTTCGTATCGTTATTAAATCGAAATATTTGATAATATTTAAAACCTATTAAAAACGTTTTAATAAAAGAATTCTTATTTAAATTTAAAATAAGTTTTATTTAATAATTATTATTTATTAATACTTAGTTATATAAATTCCTTAATTATTACGTAAACGTTTACGCTAACAACATATTAATTTATTCCGGCTTTAAAAAAAATACTAAAAATATTACGAAAAAATACTTACCGATTATATAAAATTAACTTTTAAAAAAAATATCAAAAAGTTTTAATTTAACAATAAAAAATATATTATTTCGATATTATTATAAAAATAAACGTAAATATTTTTATTAACTTAATTAAAATTAAAATAATCCAAAAATAAAAATTCGAAAACTTTAATAACCGTATCGTAATTTATTTATTTACAAAATTTTATAATTACGTACGAATATTTTATTATTATAAAAACGGTATAATTAAACCGTTAAACCGCTTATTAAAAAAAAATCCGTTTATAATAAAACCCGAATAATAACGAACTTTTGAAAAAATAAAATAGTTTACTTATAAAATCCCAATTTTTACTTTTTTTCGTCCTAATCGATCGATTAAAATAAAAATAAACGTATTCCGTAACGTAATTAAATATATTATTTAATAATAACCAAAAAATAATATATAAAAATTCATAAAATATTTTTCGAAAATTATAATTTTAATAAAAAAAACATGTTTTATTTAAAACCGAAAATTATTTATTATAATATAAATTTTCGAACATTATTATTTTAAATTTTAAAAATAAAAGTTTTTTATTATTACTAATTATTAAACCTTATTATACTTTATGAATAAATACCTTCTTTTTACGCATTAAATCCAATAAACTAACTTTTTTTTTAACTTTAATATTACCTTTTAATATCGATTTAACCAAAAAGTTATCGCCGCAAATATCTTATTACGAAAAACGGTAAATTTATTTACGGTTAAAACCCGAAAAAAAAAGATTTAAACTTTAATTCCATTAAAACAATTAAACTTTTTTATTATTACTATTAACGAAATACCGATTAAAGTACGAATCGAAAATATCCCGTAAAATACCGACTTAATTAATCTTATTTATTACAAAAATAAAATACAAAACTTAAAAAAAAAATAGCAAATTAATAATACCCGAAAAAATAATTAACGGCCATATGTTTTTCCGTACCGTATTTATCCGTAAAATTTATATATTTAAAATATTTACGTATTTTAATTAACATAAAATAATTAAAATATTAATACGAAAATATATTTAATTCCGGCTTAAACAAAATATCCGATAATATATCCGGAACTATTATAATTACCCTTAACATAAAACGTTTTAAAATAAAACTTTAAAACTTTTTTACTTTTTCTTTATTTCAAATAATATTTAAAATTACGTTATCGTCGACGGAAAAAATATACCGAAAAATCATTACGGTTATAATTATATATAAACGTTTATCCATAAACTTAATAAGATTATAATAACCTTATTAAGTAAAAATATTAATATTATCGAAACCTTAATTAACCGATATTATTAATATTTATATTATTTTTTAAAAATATTTATTATTTAAATTAACGATAACTTAAAATAATTAAAAAATATATATACCGACATTAAATTTCGTATATAACTTATTATAATATTCATTAATTAATATAATTCCGTTAAAAATTATATTAAATAAAAATATCCGAAATTTATTTTCGCTAAATTTAAATATAATAAGAACAAAAATTAATTTAATTTAATAAATATTAATAATTATTAAATAAATTAAAAACATTTAAACGTTTACGAAAAAAACTATATTAAAAACGTAAAAATGTTAAAAAACGTAAATTAATAAAAAAACGTTATTTAATAAATTTTAAAGTTAACGATAAAATTTTCCTTTATAAGAAAACCTTTATAACGTAAATATTAATTATTTACTTAAATTTATAATAAATAAAACTCTTTAAAGTTTTAAAAAAACGTAAATATAATTTCGTTTTCGATTTACTATTAAGTTATAAAATAATTAACTTATTTTACGCCGATTAATTACGTAAAGCCAACGATAACCCGTTACCTTAACAAACTTAAATATTACCGTTACTTAAGAAAAAATTAACGGTAAACCAAAATTCGAAATAAAATAAATCAAATAATTAAAACTTAACGGACACTATAAAAAGCTACAATATTAAACCAAATAAAAAAACTACAATTTTAACGAAATATAATATTCCGTAATTAACTTTAAAAACGCCCTAATCGTAATAAAACGGTTTTATATAAAATACCCTAAAATACTTAAACTATCGATCCGCTTATAAAAATAAATACGTATAACGGCTACCGACGAAATTAACGAAAACTATCCCGATAATAATAAGGCCGCAAAAATAAAAACCGGACCAATAAAAAAAAACGGTACCTATAACTAACAAAAACTTATATACTTTTTTTGGTCGTATATAAATTTCTAAAAGAAGATAATATAACGGCAACTACTAGAATCAAACCATAAAGCTGGCAACCGTTATATGGGGCTAATAACTGCCACATAAACTAGCCACCTACTATATAGAAAATGGGGACATTTATAAATCTTCACGCACTTTGCAACTCTGCCTTTCTTTCCTTCTTTCCTTTAGCTTAGAATCTTCGTTTATAACGCCAATAAACTAGCTACCATGCTATATCTCGCTGGCCGTAACATTAGTTATAATATCGTTTTTATCGTTTTATACCTGATATTAATAATTACAATTTTAAGTATTATAATATATTTAAACGTTAATTTCTTTTAATTAAAAATGTTTTTAAATTACGTTTCGTTTTTTGTCCGAATTAATAAAACTATTTCGTAAGGTTTATTTTCAGGATTATCATAATATTCGAAAACTTTTTTAATAATCTTTTTTTATCGAATTTTTTAATTTTAAATAATTTCCTATAACGTCTTATACAAGCTTATAAGCCAAACAAGCTCGCGAGCCGTTTTTTAGCACCTTGTAACAATAAATTTAAATAACTTAATAATAACATATCGCATTAATTTAAATTAATCAGATTTTTTTTTCGTTAAACGTATTTATAATTTTTATATAAATATATATATTATGTTTAAACTTTTCGTAAACGCTATATTTTTTTTTTTAATTTTAACTTTTTTATAACGATTTATTTTTATTTTTATTAGTTTCTATTTTCTTTTTTAGTCTCTTTTTTGGGCTAAGAGAATTAAATCTTTTTATATAATAAATTCTTTTTAAAAGATTTTTTTTTAATTTTATAAAGATTATTTAATATCTCGTTTGTTTTACGAAATTAAACGTTCTTTTTTCGAAAAAAAGCTATTATATGTAATAAAAATATATAACTTTTTGTTATAAAATTAATCGATTTAAATTTTTCTAAATTCTTTTTATAAATATTATTTTTATTTTGTTATTTTACGGATATTTTAGGAGTTTTTATAAAAAGTAAAATAAAACCGGCAAAAGTTAAAAGGAAAACGATTAACGTATATATAATTAAAAAAATTGATTAAAATGAAATAAAATAAATTAATTTTTATAAATTTAAATTTAATATTATTAAATATTATAATAATATAAAATATAAAATACAAACCGGAAAACTTTGTTTTGGTAATATAAATATAATAAAATCGTCTTAAATTTCCTATATATCGTGAATAAATACGTTTTGAAATAAAATAAAAATAAAAATATATTAAAAAGTTAAAATTGATATAAAAAATATATGGATATATAAAATATAATAATATTATTATTAATATAATATTTTTCGAATTTTATCAAATAATAATTTTCGTAAATGTCGAAAATAAAAAAACGTTTCGAATTTTTCGTTTCCGCTTAAATATATGTATTAAAATATTAAATTTATTCGAATTTTAATTTATTTATTACTTAATTATTATTATTTAATGCATTTTTTTAATCGCTTATTAATAATAAATTGATACGGTATTAAAATTTAAAATAATTCTTTTTCGTTTTAATAATAAATAACGCTATAACTTAATTTTAAGAATTAATAATTTAAATAATAATAATTTTCTTTTTATTTTCTTTTATATTTATTTAAGTTTTTTACGCTTTTTAATATTAATAATTATTATATCCGTTATTATATAAGGTTTTATTAAAATGTTTATTAATTAAAATTATACATATTTTTTTATGATATTATATTTCGTAATTATAGTTCGAAAAAATTTAAATTATTTACAAAATGGTTTTAAATTCTTGTTTAAAATCCGTTAATAATTAATTTTCCGGTTTAAATATATTTAAAAAGGTTTTTTGCCGTTTAATAAAGTTTAATATTTAATTAATTTTAACGTATTTTATAACGTGTTAAGTTAATAATATATTAATTATATTTTTAAGGTATTAAAGTCGGATAAAAAACATTTACGTATTTAAGTTAAGAACTTTTTCGATAACAATTCTTTTTTCGGTTAACGCTAATTTCGTAATTAAGAAATAATATCAATTCGGACCTATCGATCGTAATACTAAGTTTTTAAAGTAAATTGGGAAATATTATATATAAAATATAATTTATTAAAACTTAAATTTTAATTTTTTTTTCGTTTAGATGATTAAGTTAATCCTAAATCTTTGATTAAAATATTTTATATTGTTGGTATTAAAAATATAATAATTAAAATTAAGTAATTAAAATGTTAACAAAAACGGCTTGCAAGCTTATTTGGTTCGCAAGCTTATATAGGACGTTAATAAATTTAAATTAATTTACTATATTTTTAATAAAGCAAATTATTATTATAAAAATTCGATTTAACGGGGTTTTCAATCCTAAAAATGGGAAATACGCTTTGGCTTAAATATGAAATATGTAAAGGTTTCCTTTTTTATTATAAAGTTTAAATCTTTTAATTTTAATCTTAATAATCGTTATAATAAATATTTCGACTTTAAGTTAATTTTTAAATTATTAAACCTTATTTTTAAATCGGATAATATTTACTTAAAATTATTAAATAACGTTATTTTCGGTATTAATTAATATAATAATAATATTAAATATTACTTAAAATTTAACGGTATTATTAAATGAAAGTTTATAACGTATAACGGTTATGAATTTAATTGATTAATTATAATTATAAATTGATATGATTTAAATTATGGAAATAATGTACGTATATATTTTAATCGGAATCCGTTTCAATCCGGTACTTTTTTCGGCTTTATATCGTATAAATAAACTAGATTCGTATAAATTCGAAATTTCTTTCGGATTTATATCTTTTAAATATATAAATTCCTTTAAATCCGGAGATCTATTCGGATCCATATTACGTAACTTAAAATCTTACGTCGGATTTAATCCACTTAACCTTCGACCGTTTGCTAATAAGCTAAGCTTGTTTGGTTATAACAGTTAAATACTTAAAATAACGGTTTTTTTAATTGATATAATTAATCCTAAATACTTGTTATATTTACATTAAAAATTTATTTAATAAAATAATAAAATAATAGAAAATAAATAAAAGATAATAAATACTTTTTTAATAAAAATGGAATTATTATTGTTTACGGAAAATACAAACAAATTTTATTTTAATTTTCGATTAACGTTTTATACCACCTTACTAAATATACTATCTTATCGGATAACTTTTAATACATTTTAATTACTTAACTTTAATTATTTATTTTCTAATATTAATAATATAAAACGGCTTATAAAAGATGTACGAATAAACTTAATTATTTAAGTTAAAAAACGAAACTTAAATTTAATTATGTAATTTAATTTTATATATAACATACCTTGATTTACCATAAATAAATAATATTACGGCAAACTTTCCCGAATCGATATTAATTTAAATTCGTAAAAATTGAAACTAATCGATAAAAATTAATTATCGACCAAATCCTTAATTTAAATATATAAATATTTCTTATCCGGTTGTAATATATTAAAAATATAGCTAATATATTACTAACTTAACGCATTACGAATTACGTCAAAATTAACTAAGCGTCTAAATTTCTTAAACGGTAAAAAAGATTTTAAACCTATTTATATTAAAATTTTGATTATTAATAAATTTTATTTAGAAAATTAAATGTATTTTATAAATAATTTAAACTTATTCGAATTATAATTATAAAATATAATATTATAAATAAATATATTTATAACTTTAACGAAATTAAATTTTTAATAAACTTTTTTATAATAACGAATATAATAATTATTAATACTGAAAAATGTTAAAAGTTTAAGTAAACGTAAAAAAAAAAAAAAATTATAAAAATAACTTATAATTATTTAACTTATTAATTTTTAAAGTTAAATT